>SMLS01063388.1:0-49997 GCA_004785975.1 Popillia japonica
TTCTATTAACTAAGAGATCTACATATTCACCGTGTTCCCCAGCCGCCACTTCTATTACTAAAAAAAATGTGCAACTGTGAAATTAACTGCTAAAACCACTCCCACCATAGATGTTATATAACAGACTTAACAATAAATAACTGTGCGATTATAATTAATATAACTTACAGTAATCAGCCGGGTTATGATAGGCAGGACAGAAGAGATTTGATTCTTGCAAATAGGGCACTACTCCCTTCACCGAACCTTGATAAATGCATTTTCCTTCCGCTAAGACATATAAATGATCCAACATTTCACATATTGAAGCGCTCGGTTGATGTATCGTGATAATTATCGTTCTTCCTTCTTGCGCTAGTTGCTTTAATAATAATATGCATTGTTTGGTTGAGACACTATCTAATCCGCTAAGAAAAATTATATCTACGTTAATAATAAGTTAATATAAGCGGGTTAATTGATTCTACCTGGTCGGTTCATCAAAAAACATAATTTGAGGATTTTTGAGCAGCTCCAAAGCTATCGCTAATCGTTTCCTTTGCCCACCAGAAAGAGATTTTGTTTTAATTAGCCTACACTGCCACAAACCCAACGCTTTTAATATTTCGTCTATCTGAAAAACATATGGGACTGACCAAGAAAGACTTTTAAGTGAAAACCGTTCTATCACTGTTGTGTGATATCATGAACATACCCTGGCTTGTCTCTCTTCGTTCGTTACATCAGGACCTAGTTTTAAACAAGCTGCTACACCCATTGCTTCTTTAACGGTTAAAAGGGGTTGTAGATTATCATCTTGCATAATGTAACAGGATTGCTTTCTAAATAAATCTTCGTTTCTTATTTTCGAATCCACTAGAAGTTCCCCTGAGATGCCATGGGTTCTGAAAAGAAAATATTTAATAAGTGGAAGTGTTGATTCAAGTTACAACTGAAGAATTGATTGTATTCAGAATTGAATGTAAGAAGTAATATATTTACAGAAAGATTTTGGGGATTTAATAACGTTTGCAATTGCTTAGATTAGCGATAAAATAATCAATAAATAAATAATTACTAAAAATCGGCTAAAGAATGTCAAACAGCGTAACCCCATTGCTTTGTTCCCATCAGCTAATCAGAGGAACAATTATTGCGATAAACTCTGTTTACATCTGAGATTTGCAAAATTATAGCCGTACTAAATATACGTATTTATCTTGTTTCATACATACAATAAATATTTTGACACCTGTTTTTATGTACACTCTCTTAAAATTCATAATTGCAATACGCAAACTTTATCATTGACGCAGCATACAGATGCTCAATCTTATTGATATAATGATAAGTTGGAAAATAAAATTATTAACTCGAATTTGAATCATTTTCCATGCGAAAATGGGTAAACTCATTGCTAACTCCCACGTATATGTGTACTAATTGTATCAATTATGATTACTTAGCATTTAGAATTACAGTTATAGAAGTTCTCCTAGGTCAAGCCTCCTATAATGGAAAAAGTCTACTACAGACTTCATAATTAATGTAATTGTGTTTGATTTGAGATGTTTGTTTGAATTTGTTGTGACTTGTTTGATTGTGTTTATAATTCAATTAACTATATGTTTCACAACATGGTTTTAATGATTCAGGAATGGATGGTCTTACATCTCTGTGATTTTTCAATCTTCTCCTAAATTTTGGTTAGAAGAGACAATCATTCTGTCAGGAAGTTTCCTGGGCAGTCCTTCACATAAGACACAAATTGATTGGGTAGTCTTTTGTCCAAAAGTGGCACAGCCAAGAGGACCACACGCAGACTGATCGAGAAAGGATTAGCTAGGCATACGCCTCAACCTCCTGTAGTGGAGAAAATCTCAAAGTTTAGTACCAAAAGCAAATGGGACAAAGACACCATCAAAGGGAGATATTGGAGATGTTAATAATTACAGGCCGGTTTCTTTGCTACCAGTCTTTTCAAAATTATTTGAAAAAGTTCTAAATAATCGGGTAGTAAAATATTTGCTAAAACATGATTTAATTCCAATAAATCAACATGGTTTTGTTCCGGGCAGAAGTACGGAAACAGCCCTGTATAATTTTGTTAAAGAGGTTTTAAAGTATTTGGATAATAAAGAGAAAGTTGTAGGTATATTTTATGATATGACGAAAGCGTTTGACATGATCAGTCATGAGATATTGCTAAAAAAGTTAGAATTTATTGGAATACGTGGTATTGCCTTAGAGTTATTTCGTTGTTACCTTACAGGCCGCAGGCAATATGTGAGTATCTCGGGTATAAGAGACGGTATTAAAATGGAAATAGCTTCATCTATTAAAGCGAACTGTAGAGGAATCGCGCAGGGATCCGTGATGGGCCCGATATTGTTCCTGATATACGTCATGGATCTGCCTAGCTCTATAGGAGACTGTCGCATTTATCAGTTTGCAGATGACACATCCTGTATTTTGAACGGTAATGCCCTAAGTACATTAAGTACTAACGGTAATCGAATCAGTAGCAACTTTAACGCTTGGTGCCAAGCAAATTCACTAGTACTAAATACCAGCAAAACTGCACATTGCTACCTTTTAAAATTGATCTACCAGATGACTTTCATATAAGCATTGATAACGATCCCATTGAGATCGTACACAACATTAGATTTTTGGGTATGGTAATTGACAGTTGTCTTACATGGTCGTGTCTCATTGATGCTGTAATAGCTAAACTTAATTCCGCGTATTACACTATTTATTATCTAAGAAACTATGTGAGCATTGAAGCACTTAAAATTATCTACTATGCGTACGTTAACAGTAGATTGAGGTATGGGTTGATACTATGGGGTTCTTCTACTAGAGCGCAGAGATTATTTATTGCTCAGAAGCGTATAGTACGATGCATAATGAACGTTCCATCTAGAACTCCATGTCGCCCTCTGTTTAGGCAATTAGGTTTCCTACCGTTACCATCCCTATATTTGTATGAATTGGGACTTCTGGCTTTTAAAAATAACCATACGTTTGTTAGAAATTCAGATAATTTTAACCGAATGACAACTAGGAATGCGGACGGAATAAGTGTTCCCATTCATCGAAGAACTCTTTTTGAGAAAGGGCCAGAGTTTATGGCGATCAAAGTTTATAATAAGCTTCCAAAAAATATCAAATCTATAGGATAGTTGGGATTATTCAGGAGCTCACTAAAACGCTACTTAACCGAATTAAGCTTTTATTCTGTAGCGGAATTTTTAAATATGTAATGTATTATAAGTCTAATGCACGTTTGATGAAATGTATTATTCATGTAAGAATATGTATGCATATAATTGACACTGCTTATACCACTTGATTTGGTCAACAGCAATAAATTATTATTATTATTATATTATTATTATTTTGAGCGACGCCATCAAACGATACACCGACGGCTCCAAAACGGCAGAGGGAACTGGAATAGGGATATACCACCTTGATCAAAAAGTTCTCGGAATCACCACCGTATGGCGCTCTCAGTCAACCGATTTGCTTCTTTTTTTGTTGTGGGTTGCCACATATGTCAGCAATAATTTCATCAAATTTCAGCATTTGAGATTGACATTTGCGAAAGAGACGCAGTATTGAATACATATGGTTTTGTGCATGTTTCCATGTTTGCAATGGAATTAAATTTGCAACAACGAGTGTGAATTAAATTTTGCGTTAAAAACGGATTCAACGGTGCAAAGACCTTGGAAATGTTGGAAAAGTGTTTCGGCAACGATACTCACTTACAAGTGGCACAAACGCTTTACACTTAGCCGTGAGTTCGTCGAAAATGATGTGACAGGCCGTCGACATCGAAACCGATAAAGTGGAAGAAATGGTGACTGAAAACCGTAAAATAACAGTCAGAGAACTGACAGATATGTTCAATATTGCTTATGGATCCGTTCAAGACATTGTAGTTAATGATTTGGGTTTGCGCCGTGTTGCAGCAAAGTTAGTGCCAAAAGACCTGAATTTCGTGCTAAAAAGGGTCGGCGTCGATACCGCCAAAGACTCGATTTCCAGGGCTGAATCCGACTCAACATTCATCAAATGCATCGCTACTGGAGACGGGACGAGGGTTTATGAGTACGGCACGCAATCTAGACTTCAAACGAGCTAGTGGCGAGCACCAAATGAGCCACGACCGAAAAAACACGTCCGTTTTCAGTCGAAAACGAAGGAGATGCTTCAGGGCTGTTTTCATGGATTACAACAGAGTTGTGCATCATGAATTTCTGCCGGAAAGTCAGACAGTCAACAAGGAGTATTATTTCGGTGTTATAAGAGATTAACGTGAGGCATTTCAGTTAAACGGGAAGGATCTCCGGGCAAACAACTCCTGTATTTCGCATCATGACAACGCACCGTCACATTTTCTGCCAAAAACATAACGAATACCAATCCGCAGCCACCAAATTCAGCTGATTTAGCTCACTAGGACTTTTTCCTGTTTGATGCACTTTAAACCCATTACGGGGAACCCGTTTTAACGGCCGAAAAGAGATAATACAAAAATCGAAGACGGATCTGATGGTTATACCGAAAATCGACTACCACAAATGTTTTGAGAACTGTATCAAACGCTGGTATAAGTGCGTTGCAGTCGATGAGAATTACTACAAAGGGGACAACACCAATTTTGAAGAATAAGCTTGTATTTTTAATTTTGTGAGTGAATTCCGGAAACTTCTTGATCAAGGTGGTATAGGCCGAGAACCAAATATTTTTTAAAGCCTGGGGGATGTACCCAAACATCTGCCAGTTGGAAATACGCGCTATTGAAAGATGCATCCACTTCAACATTGACAAGAGCTACGAGAAGCAAGAGATTATCATAATGTCTAATACCTACTCAAGCAACCATCAGGGTACCGAATTCCATGACGAACTAACCGAGCCAGGCAAAAGTAACGAAGTAACCCTATAGTGGGTTCTGAGGCACACAGGAATGAAAGGAAACGAGACAGCAGACAGTCTCGCTAGGAAGGGACCAGCATACCTTTTGTGAGGTCAGAACTTTTTGCGATATAAGTAGGAGTGTAATATTGGAGAAACACAAAATGAAGTAAAGCAGAGAACATCAAAATATGTACTGGGAGAACCTCCTAACTTCTAGGAGTAGACGGCCTAAGTCTTGCAAATGGCTGAGACAACCATGTGTTGACACCAAGTTTCCTGATCAAAATCCTGAAGGGATGAAATATCAACGGCAGTTGGAAAATTTAGATTTTGCATAAATCGTGGCTCATGTGTAATAATCCTCAGATTCGTGTTTTGTAATGTCTGACGCACAAATATGGAAGTCCTACTATCTTTCAGACAAGAGAGAAATTGATTTCTGGTCTAGAAGGACACCTAGATCTAGACGGCCATCTCATTGGAGTAAATATCTAGTTAGACCGGAAGATCATACATGAATCTGAATTTTTTGTCTTGATATTTTGGACGAGCACATCGTCCTACAGCTTGCTCCAACAATCTCAGAAGGCAAGACTGGACAATGACTCAATGATACAAATTTTCAGATCGCTGAGAAAGTTTTGGAGCAAAGTTAGTTGGTAGTAGGTATATAGTGGCTAAACACCCCATTGTGGGACACCTCCGCTTCGAAGAGCTTTCTAAATCCAATGTACTACGGGGTGAATTGGTCCCCATTGCAAAATCTTCAAATCTTCTAACCTATTGCTTTCCAGAGTTTCCTATCTTTGGTTTTTTCCTGCTAGTCATTCGTAGGGTATTTCGCTACCATCCTCTTGGAACACACATCGCTGTACCATTCATTGCATTTTTTCCTTCTTTTTCCTCCAACGCATCTTTCCGCTGCACTATTGATACATTCTTTAATAGTATTCCATCTCGTCTCCAGATCTTCTCCATCGCTGGTCTTGTTTCTTAATTGCTTCCTAATTTCTTCTCTGTATTGTTTTTTCGTTTTCTAGCTACTTAATTCTTCTATTTCCCAGTTCAGCTCATTTCTTTTTATTGCCATGATCTTTTTTTGTCAGTGATCCAAATCTGCACATGCATCTCTGTATTTTCGTACGTCTAATATGGATGACTGCTTTCGTTTATTGCCCAATACATGGTCAATTTCGGTTTGTGTTTTTTGATCTGGTGAATTCCATGTCACTTTCTGTAATCTGCGATGTTCGTGTTTAGTACTGCTGATGACCATATCTGTTCTTTCTGCTAAATTGCACAATCGGCGTCCTTTACCATTTGTTTTCTTGTGAATCGTATACTTTCCAGCTACTTGTTGAATGTATTCTTCCTTTCCTATCTGTGCATTAAATCGCCCAAAACAATAACAGTATCTTCTTTCGGTATTTTTTCGATTTCCTCCTCCGCTCTCTCGTAAAATTTGCCCTTTACTTCTTCGTCTGCAAGTTGAGTTGGAGCGTATACATTCAGTAACGACAATTTAAGTGGCGATGTATCTAATCCAATATCTTTTGCCTTAATTTTCCTCGTATCATAAATGCTACTCCCTTATGGCCTTGTTTTTCATCACCCGAATATAATATTGTAAAATTTTCTCGATCTAATCTACCCAGGTCTTCCCAACGAACCTCTTGTATGGCAGCTATATCTATTCTATACCTTTTCAATTCGTTTCCTTGCATTTTTCCTGCTACTAACTAGTCCTTATATTCCATGTGCTAAGTCTGAGTTTTGTTTCTCTTCCTTTTACTGCTACTTCTATTTTTATTTTCTATGTCCACCTCACCGATCTTGTCATGTCCAGTTCCCTGGTGCGTTAGTACGCAGTGGTTTTTTTGATTTTATAAGGCCTAAATTGTACTCCTTTAAACCAGACGAATTTCCTCATTGACAGAAAAATACAATTGTCTTAAAGTACTCTACTTCTGTCCTCATTTCTTCATCAAAACTTTCCGCATTTGCTAATTCTTGAGCGGAAAATATTCTGCAAACACTTACCCCACCACTTGATATTCAATACTACAAACCAGTTCATTTGGGCTCAACACAAGACTATCCCCCAAACATTCTTTTCAGCGGCACAATGATTGGCCAAAGGACACCTTCGACCACCCCATAAAAATCTTTCAAAACCACTATGGTTGTTGGAGAACTCAAACATTTTAATTATTATTAATTAGTTTCGTAGAATTATATTTAGTCATTTTCAATCGTACATTACTGCAAACCGATTTCATTTCTTATCCTATGTATTAGTCTATAATATTTGCACATTTTATATCGCATTTTACATTATCGTATTTACGTATTTTTAAGATTTTAAAAAGCTTTTTTTTTGAAACATGACTGTATATGAAAATTAATATTTTAGCAGTTTTAGTTTTCTGTTATTGTCGCCTAGGTCATTATTCATTATAGGCTTCATATAAACATCCACCCAAAGAGAGATAAGCATAAGTGCCGTGAGAGACCGTACGAGGAGTACCTTCTCAACGCTAATACATGTAAGACACGAAATCTGAGCCCTTTTTTAAACTGTAGTCATTCTGTGAATATTATTGTTATTTCTGTTTATTGTAAGTTTTATTAAATACATATATGAATTTAGTATATCTATTCAGTTAATTCATTGGTCCTTCGAACATTAAAAATAATTAGTGCGGAATGCAATTACAGTCCATACAATTAAAATAGTGCAATCACTTATCACTTCGCACAGCGGTCAATCCATCGATCGCAACAATGGTATTGGTCACGAATTCATTACAAATCCTTACGTTAATTGGGCAACAGGCACTTCTAGTGCTTTTTGAAAAATGTGTCTTTTCTTGAAATAGAATTTGCTGTCATAATCTCATATTTTGTCCATAACTATAAATTTTGCTATTATCTCTAGATAAATTATTTACATAATAAAACCAAACATGACATTTAGTGCATCTTATTATTATGCAACTAGTATTTACGATAAATTCTGAAACGTGTATTATTTTGCATTATAAATGCTAACATAATTCTTTCAAACTAATGACTATCATAAAAACACTAGAACAATTTCTGCGGTCATCCATTCAAGGTCATCTATCGATGGGAATATCATAACTAGTACTAAGATAATAATATCCACGATTGCCATTATAAAATAATGCCCGTAACAATTACTTTGGATCATAAAAATGTTCCAATAAAGTATGCAGCTTACACGATAATATGTAGAAATACAGAAGTAGAATTTAAAAGTCACTGCCCTGACTTCTTATCACTTTCTCCAATTTTGATAAGATGATAATAAATACACACGCTTATTAAAATAAGAATTTGGACTGTAATTAGGAATCACTGCTGTAAATAAACGTTTTCACTTGTCTAGAAAGTTTTATTTTATGAATAATATCAGAATTTACACGAATTATACAGATGTCCATACAATTAAACAGTTTGAAAATGAACCATGTCAAAAAATAGTAATAATTCTTTTTAAAATATGTCTGTAGATTGTAGATCGTGTTTTTCTGCATGCTGGAATCATTTTTCATAAAAACCAACACCCCTACGTTAAAAAACCTACTTCCAAAAAAAGGAAATCATCAACAATCACTTAAAAGAACTAGCTGCTAAGATGATAGGCAAAATACCTTTAGGTATGGTTCGATCAAAGACTTACATGGAACACATATCCAAAACACAACCAGCAAGGCCACTATTGCCCTAGAAAGGTGCAGAAGGCTTTGCGGAAGAATGACTCTATGGTTGTACACAAGAGTAGTCAAACGAATAATAATCTACGACGCTGTAGTATGGTGGCCTAAGGTGCAGCAGGCGGGGCCCGCTAGGGCGCTGAATGGGGTACAGAGACTAGCTTGTCTCTGTTATGATCGCACGGTGTTGAACATTACAAACTAATAAATGAACTCAAGGAGCCACCCATTACGGGGGTGCCAAGCGATGACAGAAATCAGAAATTCAACCTGGATAGGTAACACCAGGCTATAATACCAGATAAGAAGGACTGGAAGAAAGATCCTCCAGTAAGAGCGGACAAAACTGGTAAACAGACGACTCCAAAACGGAATATGGCGTAGGAGCCGGTATGCACAGAGGAAAGCCTAGGAAGGCTCTTTCGATGAGCTTCAGCAAGGACATAACGGTCATTCAAGCTGAGGTAGCAGCAATTCACCATTGCGTTAGAGTAGTGGAAAGATGGAGCGAGCTCGATAAAAGCGTCGCTATCTTCTCAGACAGCCCAGCAACACTCAAAGCAAGTGTTGACTCCAAACTGGTTTGAGACTGCGTAAATTCCTGAAACGAGGTAGGTTCCTAAAGGAAACTAACTTTGTCCTGGGTTCCCAGCCTCAAGAGCGTGAAGGGAAATGAGGCGGCTGACGATCTGGCCAGACAAGATTCGTCAAGACAATTCGTCGGGGCTCCCCCATCCTTTGGCACCGCCAAATCACAAATCAGAAAGTCTCTCAACGATTGGATACATAACAAGTCCACGGAATGGTGGCAAATATCACCAGGACAAAGACAGACAAAGGAGAAACAAAAGCCTGAATTCACTAGAGACCTGCTGGGTAAAGACAGGAAAACCGTCAAAATGATAGTAGGTCACTGTTGACTAAATAGGCATATGTACAACATAGGCCTAACGGAAGATGCCTACTGCAGATTCTGCAAGGCCTGGCACAGCTACATTGAGGAGCCGCTCGCAAGGACGCTAAGCTTCATAAAGAGGGCAAAGTTAGAGGACGCTTTCTAGGATTAATGAGGATCAGAGTAGATCTGGAAGGTCGCGGTGGAAGAGTCCCCTAATCACGGAAGGCACCGAATAAATTGATACACAACTAATGAATCAAATCTTAATTAAATTAAACAATTAATTGAATTAACTAAATGTTGTACCTAGTAAGACACTGGATAAAGAGTTGTTAACAGAATTAATTATAAACCCAGTCCAACTAAACGTTTCTATTTCACTAAGAATAAAATTGGACAAATTATTCCTAAATCTTTTTGTTTTAATGAGAACGCTCTTATAGCCGCTTGACGTGTGAATGGTGTTGGATCTTCCTAAAGTGTGACTCGTCTAAGCTAGGGTGTATTATGCATCAGACAAAGATTTGTCTGGTGGCGATACAGCCAGTGCTAAAACATGCTGATTGATGATGGTAAATCTTAGTTTCTTAAAGAACTATGCATACCAACAAACCAGAAAACCCTAACAATTATGCTGAGAGTTGTGTTGTAGAAAAGATTTAATCCTCTAACTTGGGGGGTGCTGGCACTAGACCATGTTACAGCATCACACATAATGGCCGACTGGAGAAACGCCGAAAGCTTAATTTTTAACAGTGGATAGAAAGAGGCGAAAAATTATGTCCAACAGTAAAAGAACGAAGAAAATTATATATGTATCCATATTAGGATGAACAAAGGACAACAATGTAAGACTGTAGATATCTTCTAAATAAGCTGGCAGACATCATGATCAGAAAGGAAGGAAGGACTCTGCATTGCATTAAAGCTTCAACCAAATCAAAGACATAGTTCAGGGAAGGGGCAGATGAAATTGAAGAACAATGGATGAATTTTTAAAAAATTCAGAAATTTTAAAAGCATCAATTGGCTTGAACAATATCGAAGAATAAATTGGTCAGACTGTAGAATCTACTTGAATGAATTAATTTCGCAGTTATCACATCGGCATACTTAAAGCAGTATTTTTAATACAATCAAGACACGATATCAAAACTATCTAAAAATATCCGCGTATGCGGATGATTTTGACAAACTTCTGAAGATAGCAAAATTTTAATCCCATCTTCTGTACACAAAGATAAAGGATTGCAATTTTTCGTTTCGCAATTTAATAGCGTATGCGGAAATTTATATACATATTTCTTTACTATAACATAAGCAAAATGCGCAAAGTTTTTATACAATAATGATTCAATAAATAACTTAATTCTATTTAATGTAGTTGTACTGATTTATTATACGTTGTGCGTCATCCATTTAGTACAAAGTGCGATGAAACAACAAAGCCTGGTAATCTCGTAATATTTGATTGAAATATACACATAGATACATATGTATGTATGTAATATGTATGTACATATACATACATATAGTTTTAAAACGGTTCTAATCTTAAACTGGATACCGGACATGTGTATGCATATAGAAAGCATAGTGTAAAATGAGTTCATTATTCTCGATATAATATGAAATTAAAATTATCAAGGATACACATATCAGGCAATTATAATTTACAGTTTTTTTGATGATAACAGTCTAGTAGTCTAACAAGGAAACCTCGCCAGCTGTAAATCGCAGATTTTGATGAAACTTTGTCAGTTCGTAGACTGCATATATTATACTTATTTTATCGAATTTCAGAAATCGGTTAGAATGGCCTTTTTTGTGATCAAATAATCTATAGAAAAAGTCATACAGGATGTTCACAAAAATATAAATTTTAGCATATTTCCTTATTCTACGGAGATACTCTGTATACTGTATGTGGCTGCATTGTATGTCGAAAATCAGTGTAAACTTATACCAGGCGCGTTTGGATGTATGTAAGACTATATTATCCCCGACGGCAGACAAAAGAAAATATACTATCGAGGGCAAATGTAATGAATCAAACTTCAAGCGACATGGCCTTCCGTAGATATTCGACACATTTCACTACTCGCACTAGGCGGCTATAATTAGAATTAGAGACGGATACCTGGCAGGTAAATTTCAGGTAGAAAGATTCACAAGAAATGTAAAGCAATGTATTATAATTTCATTTACAATAGTTGCATTTACTCTTTATATTAAGAGGTAATGCTGACTAGAATTCTTAACTAGCTTTCGTAAGCACAAGCTGGTTCTTTAAAAAAAGTAAATATTGTTTGCTATTATACATACCTATATGGATAAAACATGGATGTTCTACACATGTAAATTTTGAATAATATGCTTTTTAATATAATAACACAATTCTATTTATAGAAAAACGAATTGTTTCCGATGCCTCATTAAGAAACGATTTCAATGAAGTTGCAGTTTAAAGAAATTTATATTTTTTAATGTTTACGCAATCACAAAATAATGAATTTAGTTTTAATTTATTAAAACATAGGTATAATAAATGTATTTTTCTAACCTTTATGTGCATAGAATAGCACAGTTCAGATATTTTTCTACTTTTAGGTCAATTCAAACACTATTAATTCGATTAAAGATCATTCATTCCAGAACATTTATAATTTAGTAGGTATTCGTTACAACTTCGTCAGTGGAAGAAATTGACATTTAGTTCGTGTCAAATAATTATAATCTATTTTTGCTTTTACTACTACATATTATATTTATAATTGGATATTATATTTACTAACTTGTTCCGCAATGTTATTCTACTGAATTTTGAATAATATACTCGACATTATAAATTAATTCGTCTAATGAAATATTATTATCTACTAAAAATTTTGGGCCTAAAGTTATATAACTTATAATATAATAGATTACCAACCTCTTAGTTATCTTGTAAAATTAGAGAGTTTCCAAGTACTTCAGAATTGATTACAGCCACTTTAAATTAAAATTATAATATAGTAAAATTCTGCAATAATCTTCAATACATTAGCATCAAAAGTTTTAAAACGTTTGTAAAGCTTTAAACAGGTAGTTACCAACCTGCAACTCATAAACTATAAATATTTCTGGAAAACTGTAGTTTGATCTTTGAGCTACAATAATTTTACAAATAATTTGTACCACTTTATCATGGATCTGCAATGTGCTGTAGAAAACCTAATTTCTTACACAGACATGTATCTGCCAGAAGGTTTTTGCTTTCTGGCGGAAGATTCTGGAGTAGAAATACGAATTATAGAAATTTGGAGCGTTAGCATATTCGTAATTGGTTGCAACTTAGCGTTTGTATGCAATTGGACCACGTTTTTTTGTCAAATTACTTTAAATGTTATGTTAGTTGGTCAATCTGTTAGCAAATCATTCAAATATATTAAAAACTAGATCGGTCATTCGTCATTAGGTAAGTAAGATTCAAGCTATTTGTGATCTGGTCCATTAACCTTCGCTTTTATAGTGTCTACCGAGGTAGATATTTTAATATTCAGTTGATAACATACACAGTTTTCATCGAATTTCAAATAGCTTTAAGCCTCAGTTATCAAAATGTGCCAAATTGTTTAAACTAATAAAAAATTGAAAAAAATTATGGTAAAATTTCAGAAGTTTTTTTATTTATTGTATGTTTATATTTACGGGTTTTTGAATATATACCGTGGTAGATACATTGAATTTCATGTAAAATTATAATGGTTTTCTTACTTAGCTAGCTTATTTTTCTGGTAAGCTGTATTTTTCCAAATTTGAGCCCTTATAGCAATTCTGGCACTTCTTTTGCGTAAATGAGTTTTTAAATGTGAATTGATCTTTTCAAATATATCCCTTATTGGAGCTGCTTTATCTGCCGATTGTCGAGCAACTCTTGTCATATGATTGTCGAACTGCATAAAACGTAAAAGTTGTTGGAAACGATTGACAGATAGATAAAGGAGAAAAGCATTTTGCATCTAAAGCTCACTTAACTTTTCCTTTGACGATTCTTGAGTGCCCATCATAAGCAAAAGTCCTAAGAATGCTGTGAACTGATTGTCAGTAATTTCAGTCCACGACAGAGGATGTTTATCAGGATTGTTAGCATTCCATTGCTGGTAGAAGTCTTCAGCTTTTTTGTTAGAAAATCTGCAAATTTGGTCTCTTACCGGTGAGCTTATAAGGCAAAAAAATGTATTTACCGGAGACAAGTTTTTTGTAATTTGTTGAAGCCCCATCATAGATGAATCACGAATAATTTGAGCTCGTTGACGAGTACAAGTATTAGTGCTCTTATACCATTTGGTTCCATCTTTACTTCTAAAATAGTCATTATTCGTGTCAAATGCTGGTTCTTCACTATCGATTTCGTCCTCTGTACTTTCAGCATCTGAATCAGAATTTTTATCAGGAGATAAATATTCTTCCTCGGTAAGCTCTTCCTCCGGGTAAGCTTCAGATTCACTTTCATCGGAATCAGATCAGCCAACATATTTCGAAAATATTCTTGCTTGTTTTTATAAGTTAATCTAAGTTTGAGCATATTTTATTAAAAATCACTAAATACTACTCGAAACTACTTTTGCCGAAAGATATTCCATATTACTTTTTTTACTCATTTTAAACCTTTGCACACCGCAGGAGACAAATTCAAGACTGTAATGAACATAAACTACAAGCAGCGATGTTATTCACTGTATAATAATATTACCGGGAAGTACCGTTTTTGTTTACAATCGAGCTCTTTAGTGATGTACACCGTTTTATAATTTTAAAAATGCACCAAGTATTCTTATGTATAATATTAGATATTTTGATAAAAAAATATACAAACACAAAAAGCCTTACTTAAATTCAATGGATAAAATAATTATCTGCCCAGATAGAGTCCCATGAGTTCACATAGAAAAATGCCTTTATGAAAATGAAGGTCAGTATCATAAGGATCCAATTTATAAAACAAAGCAAGTGATATACAGGGTACTAACAAAAGCTTTGGATATATAGAGGGTCTTCGCGCTAACATTCTAATAGCCCCAACGTAACTTGTTTGATTTTAGATATAGAGAATGCGTTCAACGAAACTGCTACATCTTTTCTGTAAAATTTATTACAGTAAACAATAGATGTGAACAAATTGAAAATCTTTTGCACACGCTTTTTAAATGCCTTAGGATAACAGGAATAACTGAGCAAATTTGGTCAAGCTTCAGGAACCGATTGTAACGCTTAAATCGTCTATTTTATAACCAGATAGATAGATGCGCTGGTCGTTTCTTTTAAGGCCATATTATCTCTGAGAATATTTTTGAACATCTTGAGACAGGTCAATTTCATTATTCTTCAATCTTCCATCTAGTTGTCGGCCAATAATAGTTTGAGCTAACCTCTCAAAAATTTTCGCAACCATTCTCCCCAACAAGCTTTATTATGCAAACAATGAAGATAAATTCCTTACTCATAAGCAATTCAGCTTTGACTAAGGCTTATTCGCCAACTCTCAAGTCCTCTAATTCGTAGAAGGAACCTAGTTCCAAATTCAATTACAGCCTTTTCATACCATGACAGATGACACCGCGCTCGGCACTTCTTCATAAGTGTCGTCAATTTCTGTCAATGCAATGTCACCTGGAAATGGAGGCTTACAATAACTCAGCAAAATACGTATTAATTCGTATACATCTCCCCAACAACAATCTGAGAATAACGTCGAGAGACGCCAAAATAATAAACACAAAAAAGCCTATAATAGGCGCTCATGGCTTATTGTTGGCATCATCCTTCTAAGTGAAAGCAGATCAAGCATTGGCTTGGGATAACGTGATTTCGATTTTTACCAAAAAGTCTCATCAGCGAAGCTTGTCGTGCAAGATCTGATTTCACAGTACTTCTCTCTCGATCTTTGCGTCCATAATACCCCACTGAACGCGTTGTATCAAACCTCATGCCCTCTAGTGGCCAGAATTCGGAAACACCACATCCTGGGAGTATTACCGAATGGCAGATTTCCACAGATCCACATATGCTCATCTCCGTCGTGCAATTCCTGGCTTGCAAATCTCAGGAGATTTCTCGATCTGCTAGCAGATAATGATGATTCCTTTAGGACTTAGCATAACGAAAAATCGAGAGAGAAATACTGTGAAATCAGATGTTGCATGCCAAGCTTCGCTGATGAGACTCTTTGGTTAAAATCGAAATCACCTGATGAGAAGTCAATGCTTGATCTGGTTTCATTGTATTCTCGTTAACATAATAGACCATGAGCACCTATTATAGGCACTTTTCGAGTGTTGTCCATGCTCTAGTCTTTTGTTGGAAGAACTCAGTATGTTCAAATTAAGCTTGTAATCTACAGGTCTTTCCAGGAGCAACCCTGAATGCAGCTTTAATTTTGTGCAATATCAGTCTATATCAATGAAATTATGAATTACTTTTTCAGAATTGTGAAATTGTTTCAGGTGACAAAAGGGAATTATATACTCAGTATTACAAATATCGTACTATGTATTAATAATTTACAGATACATAGATTGAATAGATGTATCACATGGATCATTGAATTTTAATATAACGATGTTTTCGGGTTTATCATTACCGGAATTTCCGTGCGTAATTTCAGCATAGTACAATATGCACATTCACTCTCACGTATACAAAAAATACAACCTTGAACCGAACGGTGCATTGTTTTTCGATAAAATTACACTAAGTGATTAACCCACTGCTATCTATAGAAAATCTAGTTAGGAACATTCACAAAAAAGTAAAACTAAAATTGACCACATTATTATAATTATACGTTTTTATAAGAAAAAAAACGTCCAATACTATATGTACACAAACAATTCCAACGTAAGTACGAGTATAAACGTCAGTGCAAGCGCACCAAGTTCGAGTCGGTAGTTACAAATCGTTTACCTGTTTGTTGAACCATGTCGTGAGTGCATAAGCACTCGCGCTTCTCGGTACATATGCACTGAATCAAAACATTGGTTGCGAAACTGGTATATGTACACAGAAAGGTTTTGCGTAACTTTAGAGACGCAGATGACTCATACAAAGTTTAAAGTCCTACATTGTAGTCTAGCGGCGCTTTTAAGATGGTTCTTTGTTTAGTTTATATAAACCAGAGATGTAAGAATAATTAATTTATAGTAGCAAAGTAAATTTTAAATAAGATATATTGGTCTTTAAGCATCTATCTATATATCTGCAAGGTGTTTGAAATCCAGGACAACGGGCGATAAAATTAAATGAACCAAAAAGTGTTACTTTAGCGAAACAGGAACCAAAAAAAAATCACTAAGCGTTTAAGAGATGTTTCAGAACTAATTCAATAAAAACAACGAAATCTTTATTGAACAATCCAATCAAAAACTGTTATGCGATGTATTGTTCAAAACAACCTGGAACAAAAGAATAACAAAAACTTTAGCTAATACATTACTGAAAAATTTGGAGTTGGAGCGTCTACTAGTGCTTTCGAATAGTAACGAATATATTCATTATTTCTGAAACTGAGTTTTTCGAAAAAATTCTCTGACACGTCGATTTTGTTTTAAACAAAAGCATTTTTCGACATACGACCCATATTTCTGATGTAATCGTCATTCGAGATATGACGTCATTGATAGTTTTTTAATACTTTTTTAAAAAATTCAAATCGTACTTTTTTGACTTTTTTATATTTCTTATCGATTTCTTATGTTTCGTTTGGCAAAAACAGTATGTTTGAACTGCTTATTGAGTAGTGATTTTGTCAGTTTATTTAAAATGG
Organism: Popillia japonica; assembly: GCA_004785975.1. Taxonomy (NCBI): domain Eukaryota; kingdom Metazoa; phylum Arthropoda; class Insecta; order Coleoptera; family Scarabaeidae; genus Popillia; species Popillia japonica. The sequence goes on from SMLS01063388.1 coordinate 17,357, forward strand.
TGAAATTAAGTCAACGAGAACGAATTGAAATTCTTTGCATGATCGGATTTGGGGACAGGATGCGCACCCAACAAGAAGTAGTTGAATTGTTCAGTGAAACTCATCCTCGTCAGCATCCTATTAGCCAAAGCATGGTAAGCAATATTGAGTCTAAATTCCGGACATGTTCGTGATTTACCTACGTAAATCTGGTCGACTGTCAAAATTAGAAGAAGATTAACTTAACGTTTTGTTGGCAACACCAGAAAATCTCCACTCAACACTTAACCAAGTGGCTTCTGATATCAACGTCAACAGTTCACAAAATTGTGAAAAAAGCAAAGTATCATCCTTATAAGGTATATCTTGTTTATGAGCTATCTGAAGACGACTTTCATCGGAGAATTCAATTCTGCGAGCAAATGCAAGAGCTATGCACTAATGATAATAATTTGGTAAGAAACGTAATTTTTTCTGACGAGGCTATGTTTTCTTTGAACCGCCTTATCAATAAGCAAAACTGTCGCTATTGAGCTACCGAGAATCTTCGATGGACATTTGAGTATCGCACTCAACATCCTCAGAAAGTGAATGTGTGGTGCAGTATAGTCGAAGGAAGAATTCTGGATCCTTATTTTTTGACGTGAACCTATTTATATATACTTGGGGTTTCTTCGAACCGACCTTATTCCCGAACTAATAAATTTATATCCAAATGAAAAATGCGATCTTCCGAGAAATGACATTTTCTTTCAACATGATGGTGCACCTCCCCATTATGCAGCACCTGTCCGTGCTTATTTAGATGAAGTGTTCCCGAATCGTTGGATCGGGAGAAGGGGGCCGATTGAGTGGCCAGTCAGGTCGCCAGGTTTGACACACCTAGATTACTTCTTGTGGAAGTACATGAAAAGCAATTTAGAAGAATTAAAAGAAAGAATTCGTCATGAGATAGATCGTATACCTCCTGAAGTTATTGACCATGTTCAACAAGAATTTATTAATCGTCTTGGTTACTGTCAGGTCGCCAACGATGAACAATTTCAACATTTACTTTAATCATTATCATTAATTTTAGAAAAATAAATAATAATAAAATAAATAATGTTGTTTTACGCTAACGATGTTGTACCTACGTAGAATGACACCCTCTTTCAATTGGCATGATCAAAATTGAGTGTTGACGATTACGTCACAAATATATGTCGAAAACTGCCTTTGTTTAAAACAAAATCGACGTGTCAGAGCATTTTTTCGAAAAACTCTCAATTTCAGAAATAATGAATTTATTCGTTACTATTCGAAAGCAATGTATGTATGTATATAAAAGCGTAGCGGAGAGCCTTAAGAACTGAGAGTGAATAACATTGCAAGGTTAACATAAAAAACTAGAAAAGTTAGCAGACGAAGAGTGAAAGCCTAGGAAGTTTCTTCAAGGAAGAATGTTAGATAGTAATACTGTTGGAAAGTGTTGAATTTACACAAAGAAAACGGGTGTCATAAATTATCTCTTTTATTTAACTGCATTTAAAATAATAAGCCGTCTATTTCAGTTAATTAACATAAAAGGTTATGTCATTGTTGTTGTCGACAATAATTTAAATTGTTCGTCCAAATAATTGTCTTCATAATTTTTTAAACCCAAAATCCCCTATGAATATTCATAGCAGTTTTCAAGAATGAATAAAATATGTAATGAGTTGTTGTAAACAACAATTAAGGACAATTGATCGTACCATTGTCATAATTATGCAAAAGGTAAATCAATAAACGAACATCAGCGTCATATATATTTTTAAAGTCTGTGATGGATGCAACTACAGTGGCTTCCAAACTGTATTACTTTTCGGACTGCTATTGTACATACATAGTTTTCGTTGTGAATATAGTGTGAGTATATGTGTTTTTGTAGGTCCTGTTACTACTGTAATTCGATTAACGATCAATTTATTCCATATTTATTAAGTATTCCACGAGGTATAATGCACTGTTGAGCACATCAGATCCAGCACTGCTACATAGTCAAAACTCTGACAAATTCCAAACTAATTTTAATAAAAATATGGTTATTGGAGTTGAATAAACCAAATCAACAATCAATACCAACATTATCCTTATTGTTACTGATAATTCTTTTTAGTACTAATGTAGATTTTGTTATTTATTGAGATAAAAATGTATCTAAAAATCAAAGACTCAATTCTGTGTTTACAAAGTTTTCTAGTGATTATTCACTTGTCGTTTGCTAACAGCTTCCAGCAAACTTTAGTGCAGGGAAAAGCTTCTGTATAGAGCAGGTAACTGCTGTTACAGTAGTCCCATTTGGTATCTAGCCTTTATAAAGCCACCTTGAGTTTATTTGGGAAAACACTACTTACAATTGCGTTGTTGTCAGTGCACATGTCAGAGGCTATATCTACGAAACAGGAAAAGAGTCTGTAAAACCCATTACGCCACGTAATAATTATTTAGTCTTCAAATTCTTCTTCTATTACTACCACAGAACCCATTGCAATAGCAATGACAGAAACTAATTACCAAATTAAGATCATTATAATTCTTAACGCAACAATTACATATAATAAACCACAAAAACGTAAATAAGATTATACTCACGTATAGCCTGCTAGTATATTCATGAGTGTGGATTTTCCAGCCCCCGATGGGCCCATTATAGCTGTCACTTCTCCAGCAAGAAATCCTCCATTAACTTCATGTAGAACTTGCTTATTTTCTGAAACAATTGAACAAATTATTAATATACGTATAGTATTTCTAAGTATTGTCCTTATTTGTAAAAAAAATTGGTTTACTAATATTTATATTTTGATAATACACTTAAATATTATGACACTAATAGAATTCTCGAAATTTCTACCAAAAAAAATCTTTTGGTGTAGCGCTCTCATTTATTTATTTCAGCCAATGTGTAAACCTTTATCTCATAACTTATTCGCTGTAAATTACATAAATTGGGTACCACCTTTTGAAAACATAAGTTTTAACCTTGTTTTTTATGACGACTAGAATTTATAACTTCTAATCTATCACGTTTAAACATAGATATCATAGGTATAAGTACAATAATATCTACAACTATTATCTATATACTTTTAAATTAATATCGAAATATGTATTACTAAATAGTAAACCTAATTAGAATCTCTAGTGTTTTGTTTATTCTAAGATTCTATTCTAGAATATGTGGAAATGACATTAACGTTTACTAATGCTAACACTATATTCATTTTGAGTAATATGTAGTACGTATCATTCCGAATTTCAGGAAAGTTTATCAGCGTTTTCCTGTTATCTAACTATTATCTATTCTTAATTGGTAAATATTGTATTATGACATATTCACGTAATATCAGTGATTTGGGCTAGAATATAGTAAAATCGGATTATGAAAAATATATTATGTATGTATGTACACAAAATTTCTCAATGTTTGAATGGATTATAAGGAATTTGTAACGTATCTAAAATAAAAAGGGAACGCCAATCACTTTGCTGTGAACAAGGAATTGGTTTACTGGTACTTGGTTTATTGGTAGTAAATTTTTAAACTTTATTAGTTGTAAGAAAATGTTTGTTGATCCACAATTTCAATTCGATCTGCGAATTGAAATAGTAATCAAATAGAAAAAAGTAACATTGTTTGGGAGTTTCAAAAATCAACGAACATGTTGTAATTTGCAATGGCATTCATCGAAACAATCCTAAAAAATGTTATTAAAGAAAAAATGCTTTTTTAACAAATTTTGTTGAAACAAACAAATAACCATTATATAGCCATGGTCTTGTTACATGCAGCTTCACACTCCCATAGAAGTTAGTAATTATTTTGGGCTTGTCACTTTTTAGAAAGAGCAAATTTATTGAGCAAATTTCTAAATTTGAATTGGGGAATATTTGGCACTTTTTAAAGGTTTCTGCTACTCCTTACATAATTGGTAATTATTCAGAATCATTCCTGCATATAGAGCTAATAGAACAATTGCAATTCTTCTAAACAACCATACAAGATACGTAAATAAAAATGTAAATTGGAGTATATATCACTGAGTTAAATTGGAAACTGTATGCGATACACCAAACCCTTACCATATGCCAAGTCCAGCAAATTACTCAGCTAGTGATCCTTACCGATTCTCAAACACCCTCTGCTGATACCTATAGATACTCGGGTCATGCTGGGATTTTGGGTAACGAGAAGGCAGACAAGTTGGCAGAGGCAAGCTTCAAATCTACTTTGGTTACAAAAAATGTGCTCTCACTAAGTCTCAATAATGTTAGGTCTAAGCTTCTGAAAAGTGGCTAGAAAGAGGAATATGAACCATCTGCTCTGGTCCAAAGCTACAAGAGGCCTTGTAATGGTCTTCGTGCAAAACCCTGGCGTTGAAATTTCAAATATCACCGAGAATTTATCACTATCCTCTGTAGACTAGGATTCGGCCACAACCATTTCAAGTATCACTTTAATGAGATAAATTTAATAGGCAGACAAATAGTGAATGCGGCCAGCCAGAGATTGCTAACCATGATTTGATCTTTATGTTACTATGGTGTTAAGAACGAATAAAAAGAAGAACAAAAATAGTAGTAGTAATAATGTTGTGAAATGGGGAATATATATATACTATGTGACAAAAAGAAACTCATCGCCCGGTAACAGTATATATTTTCAAACCCAATTTGGTTCATATGTGTTCATCATCTCTCATCACGGTAAGAGTAACAAATTTTTGTCTTCTTTTGTCGATCTCTATCGAAATAACTACATCGGTTTTTCTTTATTTTGGATCAGTTTCGTTTGGTTATTCGAGCTAAATTGTTTATTAAGTTGTCAATTAGTTGTCAATTGGAAAGTCGAATTATCGCCAATTAAGTAATTTTGAAAGGGGTCGTATCATCGGACTGCATGAAGGAGGTATTGCATTTCGTGAAATTGCTAGACGGAATATTGCTGCAGTGATTCTTAGCTGGCGAGATTGGCTTCAAGAAGGTAGACAACATCGTAGGAGAACGCTCTGAACGACCTAGATCAACCACAAACCATGAAGATCGGAGACTAAGAGATCGTCATAGCACCACAAGATCGGTGGGAAACATTTTTTTGACATTCCCTCGTTTGGGTTGATGTCCTATCGACTAAGATTAATACTGTCTCTAACTAATCAGCATCGTGCCTTTAGATTACAATGCTGCAATTAACGAACAGATTGGATAGAGGAGTGGAACCATATTGTCTTTTCAGACAAATCTCGCTTTTGTTTGTGGGTCTATGATAACCGCATGGGCGTCCGACGTCGAAGAGGCGAAAGGCAGGTTTTGAATCTTGCCGTAGAATGCGGAATCATGTCTTATGTATGCAATAGTATTCTGGGGATCGGCGCCGTGTGCAGAGAGAATTTTTATTTCTCAAAAGAAAATTATTAGGTGTATGCTTTGGTGCTTCAGCTACGGAATCATGTCGTTCTTTATTTATAACTCTGAGGATCTTACCTCTTTGGTCTTTGTATTTATTTGAGGCCCTAATGTTTTATAATCGCAATGAGGTGCTTTTGCAATAATAAAAGTGTTACTGCACACAAAACAAGTCTCTACAAGCGTAGTCTTGTATTATTATTATTAAAATTTATGTGATCTTGGAGTAGTTTTTGTGGTGGAACTTTACATTTCACACCGATGCTCTTTACTCTTCCGCGGCACGAAAACTTGGGTCTATAATGCGAACATCTGGGTAGTTTAATGATCCTGGTCTTCTTAAATCGCTGTTTTATGCATTTGTTGTGAGTAGTCTTGAGTACGCTTCTCCTGTTTGGTCACCTTAATATTTATGTTACCAGCTTTGTATTGAGGGACTGCAACGCAAATTTCTAAAATTTCTTTCATTTAAGATTGATTGATCCTTCCCGCCTAGGGGCAGTCATGCAGACTCAGTTCCTCTTTATCTATTCCTTGTTCTAAGACAAATGTTTCGTTTAATTCCCCTTTGTACCGCATCCCTCGACTGTCTGATTTGAGCCAGGATTTTTTCTTTGATTGTGTAATGATCGCATTAATATATTGTATGTATTCATTATCTCATGTTAATTTTATTCTCTCTTTATTATTTATATTGATTTACCTGTATAGTACTCCTATTTTAGTTTAGTTATTGAATTAATTATTTACGTTTTCATTCCTTTTTTTTATAGTATACTGAATGTATTGTACTATATAAGTTTCATGTTGCCCTGTAAATGGTTTGTGTTGGGTAATAAATGCTATTATTATTATTATTATTCACAGCAGACCCACCAGAAAACTTACTATGTACTAAGGTAGTAAACTAAATTGCATAATATAAAAAACAAACAAGAGAAAAATGTAAAAACAAAATTATATACAATTACTGCATTAAAGTGCAGACATTAAAGTGCAATATCTGTACATGTTATGGTTAACCACATTGCAGATACAGTCTGCTATTAAATTCACTTAAATTAATATAACTAGACCCATAAAAAATCGAGGCATTAAATATACACTTATTAAAGATAATTTATGGCTTATCAGCTTGTAAAGAGGTTTGTGCAGACAATATGACTAGTCATTATTGATTACTTTTTCATTAACTATAATAATAGGACAGAATTTTGATACAATATCTAATTAATCACAAAAAATACTCTAAACCTCCTTCACTAGATTTAATTAATAACGATTTGCATAGCGCGATAAATTAAAATAGGAATCTGAAGTCTATAATTAAACTTTCAGCAATGTAACTGACACAATTCTAATGCTCGAATCTGAAGAGCGCTGTCGGTTAGGTCCCCTAACGTCTGTTTGAAATTAAATAAATATATTACGCAATTTTTATTTAGATTCAACATTTTTTCTAAATTAACACTTAACCTTAACCTTATCCAATGTCTCAATGCGATGGCAAGCAGTGTAATACTAAATACGTATGTAGATCTAACTTTCAACATCACATGTAAGGGTATGAATATTAATCGCTATTGTCCATATATGACCTTCCGAATTCATTTTATTCAATAATTCAAATCACGATACATTAGTGATGGCGCATTGAATACTTTTTCCTGAATATATCCTCCAATACATTAATTTAACTTCATTCTTAACATCAGTTAACTATTTTTAAGGTAATCTAATCGTTTAAATTGTCCCAATTTTACATTAGTAATTCAGCTCTAATTAATAATTACATACACACAGACTGTTCTTAATAAATGTGTAACACAAATATTTCTTTTCACATACACACATACTTACATATGTATCTATTGTATTATGTACTAAATATAAATTGTCACGATATGGCATGTTTTTCAATGGTACGATGACCTATTAGTTTACGCTAAGGTCAAAAATTAACCCTCGCGTGACCTCTTGCTGTTAACACTTGTAGTTTCTTTTTAGTACGCTTACTAGTTAAATGAAGTACGTAACTTTACATTCTGTGGATTAACGTGATACTATTTAATGTGTACAAATTAGGATGTTATGAAATCATAGACGTATAAGTCGAAGATCTGTTTATATTTATGTAATTCTACGTTTTATTAATTGTAAGATGAACGATGATCAAGAAACAAGAGAATCTGATCTTCTAAAACATATTAACCAATTGCTATTAATAACATAGAGATTGAAGGTAGGTAAAGCTTCAACTGTCCCCACTGCAGATGATACTGAACTAATAAAAATCATAAGGATGGACCATTACTATTGTCCATCAAAGATTTCACTATAACTACAGGCATGTTCTGACACGGAAGAATGTATTAATAATTGTTATAAATGCTGTGAAAGACTACAAGGTGTTAGATAGAAATCTTGTTCATGGCTTGATCGTGTTTTCAAGGATTTTCAGCAGTAATCAAATGCTGAAAATACTAAAAATTGCCATTTCATATTTCTAAAACAGAAAGATTATGGTTTGACAAACTACCAGTTAATTTTTACATGTAATTGAAGTTACAGCTTCTGACCTCCCCTCAAAATTTTTCGAATGCGTGACTAATGTTGAAAACGGTTATATGTCTTCTCAAAACTGAATGAAAATTAACAAATGGATAGCAAACGATAATTTTTTTTTGTTTGGAAACATTAGATAACAAACTCTACCATGTTCGGAGTTTAACCAGTGACAGTGAAGGCCCACGGAATGTTACATAAAAAGTTTGGTTCTTCAAACACAATTGACCTTGTTTTCAGGCACTTCAGGGATGAAAAGACGCTGAAAATAGTACAATTTGTTGTAAATAGCGGAAAGTATCGACCATTACTATTGTCCAACATAGATTTCAATAGAACGCCTTTTCAATTATCCATGGCTTGACCATGTTTTCAAGGATATTCAGAAGTAATCAAATGCTGACAAACCACCGGTTAATTTTTACATGTACTTGAAGTTACAGTTCTTTACGACCTCTTTTCAAATGCGTGAGTAATGTTGAAAACAGTTATAATTCCACTCAAAATTGAATGAAAATTAACAAATGGGTAGGAAACGATAACTTTTTGTGGTTTGAAAAGGTTAGATAACAAGTTTCAGGGTTTAACCAGTGGTAGTGAAAGCCTAAGGAGTGTGGAGTTTGGTCCTCAAACACATCTTGATGGGTTGGAGAGGCGCTGAAACTGGTACAATTTATTGTTTCATCTCATGATCTTAATATATACAGGGTGTCCGCGATATACAAAGCATGCTTTTAAGGGATGATAGCTACAACGACTTAGAAACAAAAACATATAATACACCTTGGGTCTATCTGTAAGCGTAAACGAGAAATAAAGTTATTTCTAAAAAACCTTATTTGGTCAAACTGTACAAGAAAACTCATCCATATTGCTTCTTAAATAACCAAAAAACCATATCAAATATTTAGGGTTGAAAATAACTGAAAACAACGATGAAAACAAATTATTTCATACTTTGAAATTGAAGCGTGGTGTCATTTCTCTTCCACCATACTGTACACGTATGCAATTAGAAGCGCAGATGCACGCCATCATCTGTTTATACGACCTTGAACTTAGACTATTGTATCGTACGAAGTCAATGGCCATATGTTTTAAAAATAAAGGTACCTTTGCGATTTTTAAATAATGTTATGACAATAAAATCGATGTTATGTTGAAGTTAGAGTGAAAAGGGCGTATTTAATAGCAGCCTCCGATCGGTAAATGAAAATTTAAGTTGAGGAAAAGTCGCATTGAATGAAAAAAATGTAATTACTGCAATTATGTTCTTTTCTTTTATTTGTGATAAATTGGTGGTGTTAAAAAGGACTTTTTTGAGAGACCGGAGAAAATGTAATACAGGAAAGCCTCGATGTGTTGCCCATTTTCAAGAACACACGCCTGTAATCGTCGTAAATCTTGCACTAATCAGCTGCCGGTGTACAGTATGCGTCGAAGTTTGTGACTTGAGAAATAATTTTTTTTCTCGTTTACGCTTACAGATAGACCCAAGCTGTATCATATGTTTTTTTTTCTAAATCGTTGTAGCTATCATCCCTTAAAAGCATGCTTTGTATTTCGCGGACACCCTGTATAGGTTAAGGTTTAAGTTACGCACAAGAGTTTACAATATTCGTCAGACTTTTGAGAAACTTTCAGTGATTTTGCAATAGTGAAAAGATACACCACTAATAAGTTTCAATTTTTTTGAGTCTGGGAACAGTAGCCCACAAGTCGTATTATTTTCAACGTCTGTTTACGTTTCAAAACTTGTGAAATCTGTGATGAATTTGGAGATCAAATTTGTTAAATATGATATTAAGATTGGATAAAAATTAACGGATGAGTTTGGAAACGATAACTTTTTGGAACCTGGGGATATTAGACAGGAAGTAGTACCATATGCAAAGTTTAACCGCTGCTTGAAATCTCTGGATTTTTTTTTGGTGACTATTTCTGAGTTTTTTTAAAAAACAGTTTAATGATCAATGGTAGCCAAACTATGTTCAATGTATCCTGCAATAAAACTTTTGTACTAATAAGCACTCAACATATAACTATTATACAAAGAATTCAAATAAATTTTACCTCAAAGTAGACCTTGGAAATTATGATTATGTCTTAGCTTGTTACTTAAATTTTAATAGGAATTTTGTTGGTTATGAGATGAGATATTTGAATGAAATGACAAATGTCAAAATAATAAAACGAACATTTTTAAGTGAATGAAATATGTTTATATCCAACAAACAAGCAAAATTTTATAAAAATTGTTCAAAGTGTCCACCACCTTGTTCGAAACATTTCTCACATCTTCTTCTAATGTGGGAAAAAACGTTTTGTAGTATCGCATTGTCAATTCCATTAATTCTTTCAGCAATTCTGATTTGAAGGTTTGCAAGATCAGGTATCTGTACTAAATTGAGTTCTTTAAGAATGGCCATAAAAAGAAATCACATAGGGTAATGTCACAAGATCTTGGTAGAAATTCATGTTCAGTGTTTAAACTTGTCAACCGATTTTGAAAAAATTGCTGGAGCATATGAATTGTTTCACCTGCTGTGTGTGCTCTAGCTCCGTCTTGTTGAAAGTAACACTGTGTTATTTCTTCATCGTCAAGCTGTTCGATAAATGGCATAATAATTTCTTGTCGATACCTTTCTCTTGTTAAGGTTCCGTTAAAAAAATAGGGCCAATAATTCTCCTTCGACTAATCGCACACCATACACTAATTTTCTGCGGATGAAGTGCGGTTTCAACAAAAAAACTATGTGGTTTCTCATTAGTCCACATCCTCATATTTTGTGAGTTAACATATCCATTCAGATAAAACCATGACTCATCAGAAAAAAAGGTTTTGTCAAGAAGGTCATTATCAAAATTATTTAAGAACCACTGACTATACGTTATTCTTCTGGAATAATCGATTTCCTTGATTTCTTGATAACAGGTCATGTGATATGGAAATAAATGTAAGTCCTTTTTCAAAATTGTATGACATGTGCCAATTGATACACCCACTTCTTGTGATAATGCTCGTACGGAAGTTCTTGGTGCATTGTTTATAATTTCTCTTACATTATTAACTAGCTCTTCTGTACGCTTTTTCGCCCGACCTGCGCCTTCTTTCTGTTTAACACTCCCTGTTTCTCTGAAAACCATAACGGAATTTGTCACTGTGTGCCGAAAACTGTCATAATCAAAGATGAAGTTGGGAAACTCATTTCTAAATTCTTCTAAACAATCTTGAAGAGAATACTGCCATTGTCCGTCAATCTTACGCAATCTTACGTCCGTTTCGAAAATAAGATTCTAGCATGAACGATTTGTGTTGTATAGTAAAAACCATGTTAAATCAATTTTAAATTATAAAGGAATTTTTGTAAACTATGCATCTGTCAAATTGACAACTAATGCAAATTTAAATTATTAATAATAATCATACGTTTTTAAAGGAATGGCCTACTAGAGGCAAAGCTTATTTGAACGCTTTTTATAAATGGAGATTATGCATTTGCACTACAGTTTTGCAATGACACAGTCAAGGGCCAAGTTCATTATTTTTCAAAGGATGTTTGACGCTAATTCCTCAATCAATGGACCGAGAGATGGATAGGTGACAAAAGACCAATTGCATATCCATCCTACATAATTGTAAAAACACCATTCGCTTTAAATTGATCTAGTACACGAAATAAAATAATAAAATTAATTCTTTCAAGAAACAAAAGTGTTTTATTTATACAACATATGCATATTGATATACAGCTAGACTAAACATGCACCTGCGGTGAGATTCTTCATGTTATTTTAAACTCGGTTAGTGGGGTGTACTTTTATGTGCTGTACTGTGGCATTTAACTATTGATAGAAATAAATGCAAAGCCTTTATGGATGGTAAATTAGAAGGTATTTATTTTAAGATCCTATGGTGCTCTTCTATACTACATTTCGCAATCTAACAAGACGCTATAATCTAAAATTATACATATTATAATTCTAACACCTTCTACCAATGGGGACGAATTTCAAGCCACACTTATCGCAGAAACAATATTTCTCAATACCAATTAATCACTACGTAGAATGTCCACAGTGTATTCGTTATCTAGTTTTTGGGGTATATTGCGACAGGCAAGGTAGATAAGTAAATAATATGTGGCGGACGTACCTAATCGAAATAGATAGTTGATATATGTATTTATGTCTAGTGTTTAGTTCTAGCTGCAGTAAATATTAAATTACAAAAATGTTTGGAGATAAATAAACTATTAATGACAGAAATCAAATCAATTGAACGCTTGTTTGTCTCTAACTTCTATCGCTAACATAAATCTCTGTTTGGTAGGATATTGAAAAAATATAACATCTAAACTAAAATCTAAACATGTCTTCTAGAGGAACCAAACTCAAAAACATTAAATAATAAAAAAATATAATTCTGAAAGTAATATAAAACGGCAAAGCTTGCTAATAACAGATATGAAGATGGTTGTGCTTTATTAGTTACTAAGGTTTATTAATAACGTTAAAATCTAAGGTGGAAAAGTTAGAAAAACTTACTGACAATGCTATTACATGTGTGTGAAGTTGGATGGAGAGATTAGTGTATATATGAATTCTGATGACTCTAAAATTTAGCCTGGTTTAGGATAAAACTACGAAAATGCTGAAAACTTTAATGCGGACGCAACAAGTTTAAAATCAAATACCTTACGTGGCAAATTCTTTGTTAGCATTAGTATAGTTTGTTAGTATTGTGCCAAAAATAGTACCATTATTGCTAAAATCTAGATTAATGGATGATTCAATTGAGATTTTGCATATCAATGTTGTAGATAAAGATGTTTCCGTAGTTGAGATTTGTTCTAATTAATTGTCAGTCTCTTATTTTAGTCAGATAAAAACTGTATTTATGTTACTGTGGTTCTCCGTTGCTCCAAAGTTGTACCAATTGGTCCTTTAACCTGTTTACAAATGACTGTTAATGGGGATCCATTTTTTCTCCATGGGTGGCTCATCTAGTCTAGGTAGTTCCAACTCTCCAAGATGATCAATGGATTCTCCGACCGAGATACCCTTTCTGGCCAGGGTCAAAGCATATTTGCTGAGAGTAAGAAACGTCAGGTTCGTATGGATCTGGGCATTAGTGACGAACACTGTGTTTTGAAGGAGTTCTAGTCTTATTTGAGAGATTTGAACATTGGACTAGATTAAGGCTAGAGGTTTTACTGTATAAGAGAGGCTACAAGGCATACCTGGCGACTGTATTTATGTTCTAAAATTGTCAAAAACGGAAACCTTCGTTGTTAAAACAAAAATTTTCTGATAGAATTAATCAAGCACAAACACTACTAAGCATATATGGTGAACGATTAATTCAAATCTAACATATAAAAGGCCTTTTTCACCACTAAAGTTCCTACTTTTTACACATTTTTATGCATTGGCTTATTAAGAGTGTCTGACGTAAATATTTTTGCGGAACAAGCATCTATCAGCAATTGGTAACATTTCTAGTTCAATGCTGTGCTGCTTTTGTCCTGACTTTCATATAGATTTTTTGTAGTAGATGAGACATTCTAAAATTGTAGTGCAAGTCCATAATCCCTATTTATGCAATAATCCTAATAATAACTGATCAGCTGGTTAGTACAAAATGTCTGTTACAGGATAAGACTAAACATAATTTGAGTATCTTTGACCATAACAATTTTCTAAAAACCCAAAAATACTCATAGAAACGACCAAAAACGAAGTTGAGTTAAGTTATCAACAAACCACAAAAAAGTATCGTTTCCTAACTTACATGTTAAGTTTTATCCAGTCTTGATATCACGTTGATTATTGGGTACTGTTCCCAGACTACAAAAGATTGAATCTCATTTGTTTTGTTTTTTTCTATTGGGCCTGAATTTTCAAACCATGATATGCATTTATGTTTCACAGACATGAAACAACAAATTGTACAATTTTGAGGACCTAACCACCACTGCAAGTTTCTGGAAATTCAAATCAATTTTCATTTCAATTTTATTTGATGAAGCAAATTTTTTGTTTTGAAATTTTTTTGCAACGAGACCTCTAAATATGTCTGCTGTAGCCATAGCCGGTACGAATGGCGTTTAGTGGAAACAATCTTGCTAACGGGCTAACAAAGATAGCCAATGAACGACCATTTACGGAACCAGAACCGACATGCGGGACTTTCTACGGTTGCATCAAATCTGCCATCGTACTCATTGGAATGGACTAACTGGCATGAGACAGTATAAGATTCTTGGTATTTATTCATATTAGGATAGACTCCGTAAAGCTGTCTTTATAAGCAGGCCCGGGCTAAGGATGTTCATAGACATTTTGACCAACCACTGCACACTGAACAAACACACGCATTGCATGGGTTTAGCAAACTCGCCTCAATCTAGAAACTGTTTGTGTGCACAAGAAGCTTCTGAACTACTTCGAGGCGTAAAATGCAACTGGTGCAACCAACTCGAGAGGCTTAAAACAACATGGGAGCACAATAGGTCTTTTGGGGGTTTACTCGCCCGTGGAAGAGAAGAAGAGATGGTTAACAAAAATTGCGGTTGCTCAATTTAAAGTAGTAATATTTACAGATGTCTTTCCACTGTAAGAGTGTCGTTAGAAAACTCAAACCAATTTGATATAATGTGCACACGAGCTGCAACAGGTGACATTTATATGCAGAACTTCTTCTAGTATATACGGGGTATTCGCAAAATTGTTGCAAAATTAAGGAAGAACCTAACTACTTGTATAGGGTTTATCGTACTGATCATTTGGGAGGACTGGTCAAGCATTATAAACGTGAATACAATAGGACGATTAGAAATGCCAAAATCAATGCTAATGATTCCTTCATTTTGAATTCTTCTAATAAAGTAGGAGCTATGTGGCATCTCATAAATAGACAGCGTATGACCACGGAATGCATTGGCGGTGGCTTATTATCCGCAGACGACTTTAATAATTATTTTCAGGGAGTAGCAAAGGCTGTAATTGCCGATCTGCCACCTTCCTCATATTACAGCGGTCTAAATTTACTGAGTCTGGCTTTACTGGACACTTACATTGGGAGGTGTATCTTATAATGATGTACGCGATGTCATAAATTCGGTAAAGGTCTCTGATACTAGAGATATTTACGGTATTAGTGTAAATATTTTGAAGCTGATAAAGAATGAAATAGTAATTCCGATTTCAAATTTAATTAATCAAAGTTTTCAATCCGGTACATTTGCAGGCGAACTTAAATGTGCTGCGGTTATTCCATTGTACAAGAAAGATGATAGGGGCGATGTAGCAAATTATAGTTCTATTTCTATTCTCCCGGAAAAATCAAATATCTTTGAAAAACTAATTAATTTCTTTCTTTGAGCGCAATTCACATTTTTGCTCTAATCAATTTGGTTTTCGCCACGGTAAATCGACTGCAGCAACTCTGCTGGAATTTTTGGAGTTCACCTTACGATGTTTTGAAAGTGGTGAGTATTGTGCAGATACCTTTTGTGACGTCGGCAAAGCTTCCGATTGTATTGATTATAATATTTTGATAAGTAAGTTAAAATTTTATAATCTCGACAATGGGGCTATAAAATATATTTAATCTTATTTGGATACCAGATGGTTCGAGTAAATGGCACTACATCGAGGAAGCTTGTTGTGCAATTCGGTGTTCCGCAAGGCTCCATATTGGGCCCTCTTTTGTTTTTTATTTACATCAATGATTTTTCTCCTGGAGTGTCTGTAGATAGGTGTATAGGTACTCTTTCCTGATGACTAAATCAGCAGATGCTAAAAATGTTAATAAATAAATGCAGCTTAGCCCGAAATTATGCTGACAAATGGTGTTCCGAGAATAGATGGCTTTGAATGATAGTAAAACATAAAGTACATATTGTTTTTTCTTCCTGTAAGAGACATCAGCGAATTTAATAATCTAGATTCAGTCAAATATTTAAGGAGTTTTTTTGGATTCTAAGTTGAGGTGGGTTTCACATGCGGATTATTTATCCGGTCAATTAGTAAAAATCTTATTTCTTCTGAGAAATCTATCGCTCTCGGTCTCGGGAAATACTGTAAAGTCGCTTACTTTTCACTTTTTCATTCAGTCATGCCTTACGGGATATTGATATGGGGTCACTGCTCGCCGAGGTTTAGAATCTGCTTTGCAGAGGAAGACAGTCAGAATAATAAAAAACTTGCCATTTTGAGCCGACTGCCGTCCCGCATTTAGAAAATCAAAAATATTAACCTTTCCATGTCAGCTTATATTGGAGAATCTCATGTATGTACATACATAAAAAGTACATATAATATCAATAGCCTTCCAACAAATGGTACATATTATCAGCACAAAACTAGAGATAAAAGTGATTTAAGCATAAAACATACACGTCTTTGCATCACACAAAAATCACGGTGTATTTATGGTGCAAAACTTTATAATGTTCTCCCACAGTCCCTAAAAGAATGAGATATACTTAAATTTAAAACCACCATGAAGACCATGCCTGTTAAACAGGCTTTCTATTCCAATGAGGAATATTTTGGTTATTTTAAAGTTGCACCTCTGCCTCTGGAAGTATCTTGTAATTGTTTGTCTAGCTGTGCTATATTGTTTTATTGACTTGTGTAAATACTTATGTATATTAACACTAATAAATTATTATTATTATTATTATTACTTCTTTTGTTGTGGAAAGTATTCGAAACTATTTTTTTAAAGCATACTGTATTTGAATTTAATTTATTTCCTTTGTATTGAACGGACCCTGTCAACATAATTATTTGTAGTAATTTGAATAGTGCAGCCTTGAAGATTACTTCACGCCTGTTAAACAAATAATTAGAAGCCATGTATTTCTCTAGACTAGTATGTAGATATTGACTAGCCAAACGATGATATGAAACATGCAAAGGAAACAGTTATATTTAACCAGAAAAAAAATGTCGGTACTATCTCACACACGCATACTTTTCGTAATTCCTTTAAATAATAATACTCCAAAAGCAAACACGAGGTCATTGGAACAAGTTTTTTACCTAACAAATTCGTAGTCTTTGTGTCAGTGCTCGTAGAGGTACTGTTCTGCTAAGCGAGTACAAATATAAACATCAGTTTATCTCGCTCTATACAACGCGAGATCATATGGCGAACAGCTGATTGTCAACAAATAAAAACGAGTGCGTCTTTTCAAATAGGAAGTGTGTAATGTATTCTGTATATAAAAGAGAAGTCACTAATTGAAATTAAAGAGGAAAAAAGCGATCTAGTTAGGTAGCATGAATAGAATGTATGTATTTTAATTATTTTTACAATATTTAAAACGTGGAAAATGCACGTATGTACTATGTATATACGGCTGTAAATTCTAATAAAAACAACGCTAGAGAGGAGAGGCTTAAATGTTTTTGTTTTTGTTTTTCTTTGTTTAACGTTAGCACTACGTCAAATGACTCAATCGAATATGATAGCGATAGAATAAATTTAATACTACAGGAATGAAACAAAATCGGTTTTAAATGATTTTAAAATTTATTATTAACTTTCTAAAATATATAAATCTAATTTAAGTAGGTTAAATTACGTTTATAGACGTTGGAACTTTGTTTTGTTTAAACAAGATAAACTCAAAATGAACACATTGAACACAAAAACTCACATATGTATACGTAGCAGTTGCGATAAATTTACTAACATAAAATATCGACTCACTTCTTTTAAATAATCCTTCTTTAACTGAGTACGAGAGATTTCTAAATCCTAAATGTTCTCCGATAGAAACATCTTGTTGCACGTAAGAATTTCTTGCACTATTCTGTTCGGGAATCGCCAACAATTCAACTTTCAGCGATGTAGGTCTATTATTGAAATGTTTCATGAAATTAAACGATTGTCCTTCGTCCATTTTTTTGTGTTTCGAAATTTATTCCTAATAGAAATGAATATAAAAAAAAACTAAAACACTCACACTAGCACTTCAAACCGCGCGCTACAATATACAATCATCGGAACGAGGAACATCGAATGCCGCGCCGAATGAGATCTTTAGATGTTATAACGCCCCTCTCAAAGAGAATTATCGCGTGCCTACTCACTTTGTGACTTTGTTCTTGGTTTCTGTTATGCTGCGCTGATGCTACTGAGACATTCGATGATTATAATTGAGATCAATTGTTCCCAAATAGCAATTGATATGTTCGATTCGTACTCGCGCTACATTAAGACATAATTTTCGTGATCGACCATCGAGAGTACAGTCAAGTCCCTAATCACTCGCACTATTTTATATACCCGCCTCATATCATTGATTATCACAACAGAAAAACTAACTATTTTGGTCTATGATATTTTATTACGTGCGCTAATTATTAATAATGCAGGTGTTCTAACGTAATTTTTACTCTGCCATCATGAGCAAGCCTATATCATACATACAGACGGCTTATCTGACGAGACTGATAAGCTCGACAATCTCAATCATCTACACAGAGACAGGGACATTATATTATCTCTTTTACTATTATTAGTACTTATTAAGTTTGTGTTAGCATACACACTCAATATATTATGGTTGACGGGTTTTGTAATACTCTATCTAGCTAGTTAGCATTTTTTTTCTTTTGGCGCTTCTACTTGGAGAAAAATCTAAGTACTGACAGCTGGCAGCCTATTATGATAAGATAAAGTCCGCCATATCTATCGGTCTAAATATCTAGGGGCAAAAATGATAGCACACTACACTCATCAATCTAACCTATTTTGAATTATGCATATCAATATTCTATGATTAACTTGATTAATATTATGATTCATCACAAGGAAATTAAGAAAAATTGTGTTAGAGTAATCCTTTGCATATCTTACTTATCCTAGCACACTTTTCTACCATAAGACGACAACCAAATTATTCGGCTATATTGTGAACACTTAACAGGAAAATTCGCCAATTGAGTATCAAGAAACAATCTACATGTGCCAAAATATACTTCTTCCTCACGTCAATTTTCTTGTTGGTACAGTGGCACGGCGATCAAATTGATTAAATTAAAGGAATTCTATCACCGTAAATGGAAATCTTCGGGATCACTGAAATACAAGGACGAATTTGTCAGGGTACGTATAGATTGCTTAAACTGGTATTACGTAGGGACTACGGCGCATACTTGGTCAATATTGAAACTGAAATTTCTGAGGATTCTAGAATGTTTTGGCAGCTTATTGCACAGAAGTCGGGCAAATCGAGGATTCCTGCGTGTATGAAACTTGATGGTCTTAAGATGCGCGTGATTGGCCACAGGAAATAGTGCGAATTTTGCGAAAAATTTCTCCGATGTTTGTCAACCTCGTTCTTTGTCTGCATGTTCAAGGATAACAACGCCCACTTGTTTTAATATTTTTGTTGGAGTAGCAAATAAATTGAAACTGTCTTTAATGTTTTTAAAATCGCTAAATCTCTTCGAAAATTGCTCCGACAGTAACTTGAGTTCTTCAGCATAGTAAGCATAAGCAATATTTTCATACGCAGAGCACGTGGTAAAATGATAATAACTGTTACCAAACACCATCTGAGCCTCCCACAAGCAGATTTTGTTCTGAAGCACTTTCAAACGGCTGTACAAATCATTTACTAACTGTCCTTGATTTTGAAGTTTCAAATTAAAATCATTCAAATGGCATGCAAGGTCGATCAGAAATGCTAAGTCACATATCCAGTTTGGGTCATTCAATTCAGATAGTGGTTTATCTTTTATTTGCATAAAATCTGCTATCTCATTTCTAAGCTCGTAAAACCGTTTCAGCATTTTCCCCTTGCTTAGCCATATGACTTTACAATAATACGTCACGTCGTCATATTCGGCTGATATTTCATCCAAAAACGCCTTGAACTGACGATGGTTAAGCCCTCGGGATCGAACATAATTGATGGTTTTTACTACCATATTCATAACATCCTGGAGTCGAATGGACTTAGAACACAAGTTCTGTTGGTGGATAATGCAATGAAGGACTATCAAATCATCTTTTTCCACATTTAATTCAGTTGCTTTTTCATGCAAAATTCCCATGAATCCTTTACGTAAGCCGACCGCATAAGGTGCGCCATCTGAGCATACATCAATTAATTTAATGCCAAGCCAAAACTGAATACTTACCTTTTCAACTTCATTAAAACTGTCCTCTGCTGTATTGGTTCCTTTTAGCGGCAGTAAAGCAAGCAATTCCTCAGTAACAGTGAACTCTTTAGCAACAGCTCGAATAAATATAGCCAGTTGAGCTGTGTCAGACAAATCGGTGCTCTCGTCTAATGCTATGGAAAATGATTCAATACCAGCCATACGGTCAGTCGATATCTCATTGCCATCATTTCTATACGTCGGGCAACAGTTCTTCTTGACAAATTAATTCTTTCAAATTCATTTTTCTTTTCAGGACACAAAACACTGCAAACATCTAATATACACTGCTTGATAAATTCTCCTTCTGCAAATGGTGTAAATGACTTTGCCAATTTTGAATTAACTATAAAACTAGCTTTCACAACATTATGAAGTTGTGGTCTTTGTTTATGAAACATTTGCTGTCGCTTTTCCAAATTTGTGGTAAGCTTCTGGATTGTCTTTTCTTATTTGTCCTGTGTGTGAGTGCAGCATAGGATGCTTAGTTGAATAATACCTCTTTATGTTGAATTCTTTCACTACTGTTGGGAGACCTCGCGTGTTGCAGGCAATAAAAGTTCTAATTCAAAATAGTATATTATGACACTAGTGCATAATCAAGCTTTTAAAACACGAGTAACGAGTTTAAAGCCACGACGCGAAGCGGAGTGGCTTTAACGTTACGAGTGCTTTAAAATCTAATTATGCGCTGTGTCATACGATATTTTTTAGTATAAATGCAAGAATAATTTTAACTAGAAGAAATCAAATCAATAATTTCAATACATTTTATCGAGTGAGATGTGTCTCTATATTATGTCATTTGACATTTCACTTAATTATTAAACATCATTGTTGTATTAATAAGGTCGACAGAAATTCAAAAAGTAACTGCTGAAGCTGAATTAAGTTTAATACCTGCAAAGTCCAAATAATAATTCAAATCAATAATTCCAATACATATTATCGAGTGACATGTACCTATATGTCATTTGATATTTCCTGACATTTCACTGGACTATTAAACGCTTGGGATTGGCTGTTACCAAGCAACCTTTATACGCACGCCGTGCGATAAAGGCCCGATTATGCACGCTTATGGGTGTGTTTTGATTGGTTTATGATGCATGCATACTAAAAATAGTATTATGTTAAGTATTTATATTTTCTTTAATTTTAAGTGATTTTACTATTGGCGAACAAAACACCAAATAAAAAATTGTCTAATCTGGATCTTTGGCGCAGCTCTAAAATACCTAAGACAATAGGTGGCTGTTCCAAAGCAATTTAGCAACTAATTCGATGTTTCTGTAGGACATACATAGAAACCCATTATTTAGGATAAAACTTAAACTTTCAATAATGACTGTTGAAAACGGGCTTTCTAAAAGATATTATAACTAAAAATATCAAAATCTGAATAAGAGCATCAATTTAGAAGAGCTTTATCCCAATAGAACTTACATTTTGTCAATCGGGTAGGGCATCATTCCATACGACAAAATCAATAAAAAAAGTGTTTGAGGAACATGACAAAAGAGATTTAGCATGGCCTCCAAGCAGTTCAGATCTCAATGTTATTGAGACCTTGTGGCACTGCATGGAAAGGTAATTAAGGAATATTCCTAAACGAACAATAAGTGATTTAAAAACAGAAATTGGATAACTTTTACATTAGATATTGCAGATTGCTTGTGTAATCCATACCAGTCAGAACACAAGTTGTATCAAGGCCAAAACTTGTGTAGCTTGGTTGTAAATGCTATTATAAATAGCTCATCCGAACAAATCTATTGTTTTTAAATAATCCTGTTGTATAAGATGCAAATGTTTGAGAGCTTCATTCGTCCGATAATGATATGAAAAAGATGAGAAAAATCGCTTCCATAATTGGTTTTTAAATCATCCTAGACCTTAGTCAGGAACTATGGATTTTGGTATGCCAAATCTGAATTACTGTTTCTACAATGGTTTGAAATTCAGGAACAGGTGTAGCACCACTGAATTTTGTCAAGTTTTCTTGAATGGTTATGATAAATTTACTGTCCTATTCCCTAAGTGGTAATGGACCTGCAAGGTCTACTGCTAGGTGTTCCAATGATTTATCCAAGTTCTTCGTTGTATTCTACTAGTAGGTATGTACCTACTTTCCAGTATACCTTAATTGTGCCACGCCCTTTTTAAGAGAGAGTAATGTAATTCTGCATAACTGTACTTATGAGTAATGATGGGTATATTTTCATTTTCTCTGAATGCTTATTTTAGAAGATGCATAATTACTTTTATTATCGGTCTTCGTACTTAAAGTGCTTAAATGAGCTAAAGAATCTTATCTATCGCAAGATCTACATATATAATTAAACATGATTCAATTGCATAGATTCGTACAACATTGCTTTTCATAATAACTCTACTTAAGTTCATTGAACAAACGAATTAAGCCGACGACTGGTTCAAAAAATATTTCTAAATTATTCCCATGCCAGCCTATAAGAGATCCATTTGACTTTTGATCCTACGTATGTGACCCTAACAATTGATCTGATAAATGTTATCTTAAACAAAAAGCTAGTTAACTTATATAAATAGCAAAGAACTAAATGTGGAACTGATATCTATTCCGTTATTAGAATATACCGGTGAGAAATATTTAGGTAACGCTAACGCTTAAAGAAAATATTTTCCTGTTAACTACAAGAATAAAAATCTATGAACTATCAAATTATTATATAAATATTTCACAATACGTCACTACTACAAAAATGTAAAGAACGCTGGTATCTATTTAGCGAAGATTAGATCTGTAGATGAGTGTTGTTGATAAATCCAATTTAATTTATTATTAGAACTGGGATGGCGACATTTGATATTTATACTTTGTTTTAGACTAAAAGGAGTCACTCAATCAAAAATTTTAGCATAAAATAGTGTTAAATGTAAATAATCAACAAGATAATCAACTTTTTGATTACTTGAAACGGTATTCTTGCAATTAAATTATGACAGATTTTGATAGATATTTATTTAGGTCAAAAACTCTCTAGATAGGTTTGTTGTTAAATTCAGAAATAACGAGTCTTTCCTTTGATGATTTGGCTGGTCTTCACTTTTTCTCATGTTTTCGTTACTATTTTCGTTTACTTTCATCGAAATTTTGCAATTTTGCAAAACTATCACATTGTCAAAAAATCTAGTTAAACAAATGATCTCTTGTGGGTGTAGCATTTCTAATGCCACAAAAATCATTGGGTCTTTGAACCAGCCAAGCATGTATGCAATCATTGAAATAACGCAAACGTTAAAATTTATAATTTTAAAAGAGTTGACTTCGACTTGTTTGTATAGCATCATTTCAAATGTAGACTGACTTATACTTTCAAGTTACACTTTGTTGTTGGTTATGATAGGCTTCCTTCATTTGTTGTACTCAACCTTTGTACTTTGTCAGATACATGTATAGAAATTTGGCCTATTTACAAAAAAGTGTATGTATATATTTTTATGACAGTGAAGTACTTATTGGAATAAATTAATTTTTAGTCCGATGTAATTCGACCTAAAGTAGAAAAAATTTCTGGAAAAAAATTACAAAAAAAGCCAATCAATTTATTCAAAACTATAGACATAGGTATAACCGATACTAACAAACTATTTCCACTGAATTCGTGTAATAAGGAAAACGCTCAATTCAAACTTAAATATATCGTTATCAACATGGCGTGATAGTCAAACGGTCCACCTTTACCAACTTAAGTACCGTTACTCTAGATACGTCTGAAGAACTTAAAATATTTGACTTTCATCCGTCACTAGCTGCCTTCTTCAAATCATATCTCGCCAATCGTAATCACTATTCAGCTTATATCTCTCATTATGTGCAAGTGTTAAGCAAGACAGGCAATATGATCACCATAATAAAATCTTCATATTAACACGCATTCACCAATTCAAAGACAATTCTTCAAATTTGTATTTGTTTTAGTCAGAATTCTAGCCATTTGATTTTATGAAACTTTCTCGTAATTAGCAAGTAAATAGAACAAGTAAACTTTATTATGCATCCTCTGTAAACTGATTACGAATTAAGTAAGTCTTCTACGGTCGATTAGAAACCACTTTTTTGGTCCTCTTCAGGAACGTTTTTGAAATACTTATTTGCTTCAGGATCTATATTTTTAGTTATTTTCGAAAATATTAAAACAAATTTAAATTTGGTAATAAACCAATTTATTAAAGGAGATTTTGCCACCCACTTGCATGAGTATTTTAAATTTAGACTTATTAGCAACTGTGGCCAAGCAAATTAAATGACTAATTCTAAAATTAAAAGCAAAGCAATTAAATCCTACATTAATTTACGTTGTTATATTAATACCAAAACACGCATGACCTCTTTTAGATATGCAACCCATTTAACAGTACGGTAATATTTAAAAATAAAATTTATCTAGAAATTTTTATTTACATATTGACAATTCAAATTCTACAGGTCAGATTTATATTGCAAATATCACAACTAAGAAACGAAAAAGTAGGAATAAAATAAAGATGAAAACAACTACGCAAACACAGGCCTATAAAAACTGTCAAATATCGATTTTCAACTTTATGGTTAGACAGCTTAGGGATATTTATTTAGTTATTTAGGTTTTAATTCTAAAGTGAAAGCTGTGTATGTAACGGGCCTTCATTAATTGTTATGAGAGATTGGTGCTACTGCAAACAATATCCCTAATTGAAAATAGTTTGAGAGAAATGATTTTAAAATTGATTTTAATTGAAACGCAAGTAATTTTTGGGAGGAATATGTTTATTCTATTAAAACGCTTGCATTTATTATCATTTTAATAGCATAAATTTTATTTACAAGTTATAATTAAAAAAGTGTCAATTGTCTACTTTAGTTACTTATTATGCAGGTTTGCCAATCCAAATGTATGCAACCCATATTGCAACAGGTCACGTGGGTTACTATCTTTTATGAAGGCATTGTGTATACAGAGTGTATTTGAAATAAAAGTAAAGACTATGAAAAATGGGAAGATATTATTTTATTAAACTTAAATCCAAAACATTTTGCGCAAATTCCTTCCCAGACGCGAGAGAAAAAGTGACAAAAATATTTATAAAATATTTGTCGGGCCACTGTCGAATATTTTCGGACGAATATATGTATGTATGTAGCGGACGGCAGGTGCAGCGACAAGCGATATTTAATGTGTGCATTAATGCACTCTTCATTCAAAGCTATTTAAACAAACTGACACATCAGCGTTATCTTAGCGGTTCTTAGTTTTTATAACATCGGCGGCTGTTTTTGCGAACTCTTACGTTGGATTGATCGAGGTTAACATTCTCGATTCAATGGGCGGCGCATATTACAATTTATAAGGGAGATTTTAGTTTTGGAATTCGCGTCGTAATTGAACAAAAAGTTTTTGGATTTATATTCTACGTAATTGTATCTTACCATTCTTAATATTTTTTACTTTTATTTCAAATACATACCCTGTATTATGAGGATTATAATTTTTCGTCTAATTTCTTCACATTAACTATAAACTGCACTGCGTTTGATGTATAATTAGATTTTAAAATTTTGAAAGCTAAACACTTTTTAAACTTAAATAAAACTCGTCAATTATATAATAAAATCCAAATTATTTATACATGAAAGCGTAGTAAAGGGTTTTCAATAAGAAACGAAACCCACGTAATCTCTGACGTAAGATGACGTAAATAATAAGTTGATAAAACTAAAATTATCCCTAAGCTATCTAACCGGTCTAACCTGAGTTGCTAATCGATATTTGATTTGACAGTTTTTATACGTCTCTGTTTGTGTCGTTCAGTCGTTGCTTAGTTGTGATTATTTACAATATAAACCTAACCTGTAAAATTTTAATTGTCAATATATGTAAATAAAAATTTCTAGATTTTTATTTTTAAAAATATGTATTACCATACTGTTAAATGGGTTGCATATCTAAAAGAGGTCACGCGGGTTTCGGTATTTATTGAAAGCTCGGTACTAAATATATCACACATCAGATCAACCCGTTCGAATTCATGCATAGAACAAACTTTGTGTTATACAACCAAACTTTCTTGTGACACAGCAGAATGTCTGTAAGATGACGCTAGTAGTATCAATAGTGATATTTTAGCTATTTCAAAATACATATTTGTTCGTCTATATATTTGAAACCAATATGATAGATGGCGACACTTAACAAATTTTATGTAGCGAACACTCAACAGATAAACATCTATAGGATAAAATCCAAAAGTAAAAAGTATGCCCGTTTATCTGACATAGTGCGTTTAAACAATATTGGGAAAAATAATTTCCTCGAACGCCAATTAAAATCGCTACAACCGAATAGTGTATAAATGATTGCATACATAGAGATTAGGCAATTCTAATTCTATCCAACAAGACAAAACACCACTTATGATTAGCATGAGAGAACAATTTTCTAATAAATGATAATTTCAACTATAATTGAATGTCAAGGATCAAAGTCAAATGGAATTGCAAACGATTATACTAAATGATTTGAACTGTTAATTAAATTATTTACGTGTTCCATTTGATTGCTCAATTTCATTTTTTTTGGAGGAGGATATTTGTGTATTTATGCAAAATATGCTTCATATAAGAGTTTAGTTGCACACGCTACCTACATATGTATATGCTATAGAAATCTGCAGCAAATGTTGATCGTATCCTCATCAATTAATCACACAAACTTGTTTAATTAATTACATCAATTATAAAGACTAACTTCGTCTCTTGTCTGATATCGATATTGCATCGTTCAAGGTTTCTGAGAATCAACGTCTTCTAGAAATTTTATTATCACTAATTACGTCTTGTTTATTAGATGTTATCGGATCATAGCCTTCAATTTGCTTCTAAATGTTACATTGATTTATTATACATAGAACAACTCTCATTAATATTGCATCTCAATTAATAAAGTAAAATAGTAACATGCTTCTTCTTTATATTCTATTGATAATATAATTTACTCTAAAAAATATACTTTTTATTCGCTCTATATTCTAGTATTCATTCCTTGATAAATTGCAGTTTAACCCATCGATATTAGTCATTCAGACATTAATCAACAACAACTCATATATACATATTTCCCAGAAATAAGACAACCTTGAGGAAAATATTTCCTGCACTTAAATATGTATTCCGTATATGATTATACACCTTTATTGATATAAATTTTCTCCAGTAGATTTCTGGAAAACGATCGATAAATATTGAAGAAAGATTCATCTTAACCGGTTATATAACCACAAATTTCATTGAAAGTTTCTCTTCCAGAAAGGATGTGTGTGGTTACAAAAAAATATTTTATGATAAAATATTTAAATATAATTCATCTAAATTCCTAAACATGTAGAGGTATTTCTAAATAAATTTTATGTGAGAAGGACTCCATTTTTCATTTTATCATATAATTCATCTAGTATTTAAATTAGTTTTAAAATATTTGATCCGAATAGTTTCAAAATTCTTCTTCATAGGGAATAAAACGTGGTGTAATAAAAAAGTACCAATTACCCGAATAGTGAATGAATATTCGAACACAAAAATCGTGAAAATGTTGATGTTTAGTTCATAATAAATTAAAATGAGAAATATGTAATAGTATATTGGCCTTATACAGGGGATAAGCTGGGGATAAGAATTGAAAAATCTAGTTACCCGTGAAAACAAATTGTTGTTTATTAAATATGTATGTAGGTAGTGTATTATTTTATCTGTCAATTTCAATTTAGTTTGTGCGATTCGATTGAATAGTGCCTGATACAATAAGCTTCTGTCATCGAAAAAAATGAAATTTTCACGAGAAAACTTTTGGATAATGATTTACTATGGTTTTAAGAAAAACTTAAGCGCGTATGAGTGTGAGAAAAGTTTAAAATCTGCATTTGGAGATGTCATGCCATCATTGGCTAATCTCTATAGACGGTATAAAAAAATTGAATGAGGTTGCAAGTCGGTAGTACACATAAAACGAGCTGGCCCTCCATTAACTGATGTTAACACCGAAAACATTGCTGCGCTGAAGAAAACAGTGGAACAGGACTACTGTATTACATATGCAATGATAGAGTCCAATATGAAGGTTGGATCCTCGCAAGTGATATCAATATTGCACGATCATTTACATTTGAAAAAGGTTGTAACTTGGTTTGTACCCCATCATCTGACAGATTTACAAAAAACTGAACCTGTTAGGATTTGCCAACAAACTCTAAATTTGTTGAATGCCGGAAAACATTTGGGAGGGAAAAGGTTCGAGTCAGAAGAAGAGATTGGCATCGCCGTTAATTGTTTTTTTGATAGTATTCCTAAAGACAACTGGCTGAACGTTTTTAAACTATGGAAGAAGAGAATGGTTATGTGCAGTATTGTAAATGACAATTACTTTGAACATATTTAAAATAAAAATTCTAAAAACTTGTATCAATCTTTTTTTCTCTATAATTGTAGCTTATCCTATTGACTTGACTATTATGGAAACGATGCTAAGAGTTTGTAAATAGTGACAAAATAGGTAAGAAAAATTTTAGGTCAACCTCCATTTTTGAAATTGAAATTTATTCTACATTTACTCTGCAGTACTTTATTTTTGCACTATTATTTATAAATATTGCCAATGACAGAGAGTCAGTTCTCTAGTTTCTAAATTTCACATTTTGAATGTTGCTTTTTCTTTTCCCAAAATTTTGTTCTAGGTTGTTTCAGGTTGACTGTATATGGTTCAAGAATTTTGTGAAATAATTAATAAAATAATTGCAACAATGTTTTTTTTTAGATTAGCCCCCAACATGGTTTTAGATTTGGTTTACATTATTCCATATCAGACAACCTTGTCCCACTTGTGATAGGCAAATCTAAGAATCCGAGGTGTTTGAATGGTGTACAAACAAAACCTACGGAATATGAATCCAACAGGAATTCCTGGATGACTATGATATTAATGGAACAGAGATTAAAAAATTTAGACATTAGAGTGAAAAAGGAACAGAAGAAGAATCTTCTTTTTATGAATCGATGTGCAGCACATACACCTCAAATAATTTTGGAAAATGTACGCGTGAAATTTTTTTCTCCCCAACTGTACCAGTGTTCTTCAGCTACTCCATTTGGGTATCATTGCAAATTTCGAAGTTCATTATAGAAAAATGTTAGTTCAAGATTTAATAACATTGACTGATGCAGAAAATGAAAATATCACCATTAACTTACTACAAACTATAGAATTTATTTCGAATGCCTGGAAGCAGATGTCATCCTCTACAATCAAAAGCTGTTTCCTTAAATCTGATATCTTACTGGAAGTGGCTGGCGCAAGTGATGGTGATGGTCCTGACGATATTGTACCTATAAATAACCTAGTTCTGCCGGAGGATGTAGATTTCGATACCTTTTTTGCACTTTGTGTGGAGAACTACAGAATCAGGAAATTATTGTTGATGTGTACCAAAAACGTGGTGACGATCAAAAAAGCAGACCCGCTTCAAACGACAGTGACAATGATAGGAATGACGACGCCTATTTCGAAATACCTAAACTGTGAAGTAGTGAGGTATTAAGCGCAATAAATATGTGTAGGCGATACATCAATGCGAAAAGTTGTAGTAAAAAAGCTCTAAAGTCACTAATAAGTTTGTAAAATGAAGGGTACCCACTTAATGCAAGACAAGTGACACAAGCGAAACTATGTATCTGATTAGTAGGACCAAGTTCAAAATAATGATTTCCTTTTAGTTTAGTTTTGCTGTTATAAAATTTTACACTTAATTCTTTCCAATTACATATGTACTAAATTTATGTTTCGTATTTAGGATGTCGTTAAATAGCTATATTATAATGCAACTGAAGCAACAGCATTCTATTCGTCTGGTTTATTATAGGTTGTTTTACTTTTACAATAATTTCATATTTTCTTTGTAAGTTGTATAAGCTAACGTTTAGTATTCCATTAATATTCAAATTAATATAATGTCATAATATACATTAAAAATTATCTATAATAAAAGCCTGGCAAACTAACAAGAGTACGCATCAAAATTACTGTAGTATAATACGGTAAAAATGTATCTTTAATAAATTCCTAGAATCTACCGCTAGCAAGTAAACACACATACATATATCGGGATTTTAAATACAAAGGAATTATGCCTACCCGAAAATCTATCTTTACTTTTCGATTATAATAAAATACATAAATGCTCCGATTGAAAACAAGTGTGTCGGCAAACCTGTTTGTCTATTGTTTTCGCGCCGAGTGCCGCCCGCTTAGTTTGCGTTTTTTTGTTGCCGGGTATATAAGAAAGCCGAAGATGTCCGATGCATAACGCGCTCTATGGAAACTGTTATTGATATAAATCCAGCAGCACGGGGAGACATTACTTTACAAACAGAGTGTACATACATATACATAATACGATTTTCACTGGAATATTATTCCAAATGCTTAAAGTTTTATATCCGCAATCAAAGATTCGACATATGCACTATCAACCTCGTAATATATGATTACATATCGCATAATATAAAAAAATAATCTTATCTGACCTCTAAATAAGAATCAACATCTAGTTAGCTTAAAAGATTGATGGAAATTCCAAAAGGCGAGTTAATATTCTGACCAAGAAATAAATATGAATCTGTATCCTGCTTTGACTGACATTCTTTTCATTTAAATCATCTGTACTGGTTAGCGTTTCAATCAAGAAGATAAACTACGTCAGGTAAAAAATTAAAATGTTTACCTAACTGGGGAAAACTGTATGAGACACGATATTGTTTGTAGATTTAAAACAACGGACAGCCTTAGAAATAATAGGCATAAGGCATAAGTTTGCATTTTTTAATGAAGGTCAAGTTTATAATATGCATAGACTAACTAACTACTATCATTAACTTATTGTTAGTATTTTCTGATAACCAAGCAAAATAAAAAATACAATACAGAGACATAAAATTTATTAGTTGGATCATGAAAAAAAATAATGAAAAACACTGTATGTAATATATATGTAGGTACATAGATAAATAAGTTAGATACTGCGTTTTACTATTTCAAAACTTATCGGTATTCAGACTAACTAACAAATGTATTTATAAACAAATGTTAATTTGTTTTTCACGTTTGGCACGACATCATCAAACACATAGATCTATGATTCACTTAAATATGTACATTCAGGATATTTGTGATAATTTAAACGTAGGTAATTGCAAACACACAATGGATTAAAAAAAACTAGCTGCATATATTAATAATTATGGATTCAAACCACTAAGTAATTGAATAAGAAATTATTAAGAACACTTCAGGTTGGTCAGATTTCCCATTTAAAGCTGCCGAAATGATGGGTCAATTGTGGATGATAATCAAGATCCAGTATGCATCTAGACAATTCTGGATTGCATTAAGGAGATGTATTGCCGCACGAATTCTTACACCTCGTTCAGGTGCAGAGGACTGAAAAAAAACACTGTAAAACATTCTCCAAGAATTATTTCATAACCTTCTTCACACTTTCTTATACAAGGTGGCCCAAAAGTAATATAATATTTTGAATTGGGTGCACATTTTTGCAGATGGCGCTAAACGTCATTGTGCTTTGACATTTATGATGTACAGTCTGTTTCAAATTAAATGCGAATCGAGGATATTGTGTGCAGTTACCCAGTTCGCGGCGCTGTATTGTGGGTGACCTATACTTTTTCATACATAGTGATGCGTAGTTCATGATTTTTGACGTCTAACATTCATCTAATATCACAATTTATACTTTTGCTATAATTGTTTTTATTATTTTAAATGCAATATATGTAATTATCGTCGTTTATAATGAGTCAAAACATCGTTATCGATAAAACACAAAGTATTGTAAAATATATCGTGCAACTGCACGTATTTGAAGGTAAACTTGAAAACTAGATATGTTCTTGGTTAATAAAAGTAGAAAAAGTATTGTCTGTAGTCTCATTATTATAATTTCAAATACATACTACGTAACACTGTTGATTTGTAATATATTTGATTATCGTAACGATCGAAGAGAGAATTATAGAGCTTCTCCGATGGAAAACCTGTGTTATTATTAATTATTATTAAAATTAAACATTTCGTGTAGGTATCTGTTAAGAGATAGTAGTCTTCTGAAGTAGCTTGCTTAAACGCGGAATAATATTGTATTAGAAAAACGGCATGCGGATATTTCAATTGGGAATCGCTGACACGTCATCCTTTAAAATCTCGAGTACCTACATAAATAGTAGCTTCTTTCTGGTTACGCACAAAATATATAATATGAAAATGCTTGCGTAGCATTTTCATATTATATAGAAATGCTATTATTTTAAAATGGTGTTGAGAATTGCTATCTTTAATAATCAAATTTGTCGTTTGATGTTTTTGTATATTGACTAAAAATAATGAGATGAAGC
>SMLS01063389.1:0-22952 GCA_004785975.1 Popillia japonica
ACTTTTTGGGTTTAAGTCACTTCCTTTATTACATTTTCCCTATGATACTGACACAATACATTTTACTCATGCTCGTAAGTAATGTGAATAAGCTGCAAACATTTCAGCAAACGTATAATTCGAAAACATTCCATGGAACTAGGAACGTAATATTATTTGTACGTTTGTAACAATAGTGTTCTTGTCAGAGTATTAATAGCACAGTATATAACCGCAACTTAGGTTAGGGTGTTATATGGTCTGTTAAAAGAACATTAATTACAGAACAAGACGTATTAGGTTGGACGAAATGTGTGAACATAAAAATTAATCGGCGAACATATAAATTTTCGTTATATTAAATGGTGCTTACACGCAAACACACTTTGATAAAATGCTACACACTAAACCAGAAAAAAATAAGAAAAATAGCATTCAACATGAATGTTATTTTTAATTGCTTATTTATATTCTTGATTGTATTTCTTCTTTGTTTACTTTGTTAATTGTATCAAATATATGCTCATTTTTTATTTGCAAAAATGATATCGTCAATGCAATGACACGAATTTGTATGTTGTTTAGATTTAGAACGAGGAAACTTCTCGCCTATTCTATTTTATGGTTGCCATTTTGTCTTGAAATAGAATCATTTCGGAATTTAAAATACGCCTATTCCTCCCGAGTGATTTTTTCTAGAAAAACGAACAAAATTGAAATTCAGGCATTTTATTTTTATATTCCGTGCGCAATTTTGTATACTATCCCCGGCGAAAAGTTCAAATGGCAAATATAAAAGAAACATCTATTTGCTATTTGTATTCTTCCCTTCAGCAGCACGTTGTATATGTGAAATCTCCATACTCAACGACCCTGTTTATAGTTTACACTGGATTCCCTGCCATTCGTTTTCGTAAGTTGTCTCCTCAAATAGTCGCCAGTTTACGCACACACGCCATCGTTCACATACAAATACGAAGCAGAAGGTAGAAGTGACACAATTAAGTATTATACATAGTATTTGTAGGTTCACACGCATGCAAATAGGTGTCGCTTCGTAGGTATGTACGTAAAACAAAGACAGAGATTGTCTTTAAAATGCAGAGAGCAATAGGGGCAAAACTAGAGCTTTATTGGGTTCATTGCTTATGTAGAATTGGGACAGGGCCAAGAGAGGGCGGTTCTTCTATTGATCATACTAGAGTAAGCAACCATGTAAAAACGTTTTGTTTTATGGAGGGATATTTGCGATGGTTGGAAAATAAATAGTTTATGTTTTTTAAGACTACATGGGAAGTGATGCGTAAATTATTAGATCTAAACATTAAAATTGTAGGTATAGAATGTGTTAGTCATTTTATAAGAACAAATGTCCAAGTACACGGTATAACAGTGCTAAGTGTGTGTGTAAAATATGCCACAGAATCAAAGAGCGTTTAAAGAACCGTACATACCTATTAGTGAAGTTAAATATCTACTTTAGTTGCACCTATATTTACTAGATTTTGGATTCTCTGGTGAAGCAGATTACCTTAAAAAAAGTAAACGGCTTTAATGCGCGACCAAGTCGTTCGCAAGTTTTAACTACAGCAAAACCGGATGTTTGCAAAGTTCAACTCAAAATGCAATTAGTGTAAGCAAGTGGAAAGTTCCACTTTGCGATAAACGTTAGTTACAAAAACATGGTGCATCTCATTACTATAATGATTAGATGTGATTTACTAATTGTAATAATAATATAGGTTATTTAAAATTTGTATTTACTTATTGGAAAAAAATAATACATGTACAATATAGCATTAATAGGTATCATACAAATTTTGTATAGGGTCAATCTGGCCTATGCTAATAGAGAAATAAATTAATAAAATTCTGTAAGTACATACATACATACGAGGGTAGTCTGAACTGTTTCCAACCTAACAAAGATGCATAGTACTCTCACGACACTACATCTACATAGTGTACTTGTAAGTCAACAGATTTCCTCAGCGATGCTCCCATCACATCTTAACCCGTCCAAATAACACTCGACGTCTTTCTCTGCAAAAATAATTGTTTACGAAGGAGATGGCCTCCTCGTTTGATGAAAATCTTTGTCTTCCGAGCGCAATTTTTAGATTAGGGAACAAAACAACTTTCTTGGGTGTAGACCTGGTGAGTAAGGAGGGTAACCAAGCAGTTCAAACCGTAATTCGTGGATTTTCGCGACGGCAACCGCTGAGGTGTGAGACGATGCATTGTATTGGCGAAACAGATTCTTTTTTCGGTAAATGTGGCCGTTTATCCCCCAAAACTCCTTTATCCATTTAGCTTGTCAAGTAATGATTCGTAGTATGCTCCTGCAATGGTTTTTTCTGTTTGAAGATAATCGATTACGATAACTCCACCAGTATCCTAAAAAACAGCCGCCATCATTTTCCCAGTCCAAACGGTAGGTTTTGGGTTTTGCATTTTTTGGTGCCGACTGTCCTTTCGCAGTTCATTGTTTTTACTGTATTTTAGTGTCAGGCGTATAAAGGTGTATCCACGTTTCATCAACAGTAACTAATCGGCGCCAAAACTCTGATTTATTACGCCTAAACTGCGCAAACAGAGCATTCGAAATGTTTTTTGAACACATTTTATAACGGTATAACTTGAGCAAACGCGCCCTCCAACGCGCAGACACCTTTCTCATGCCTAAAGTTGATTCAACATGTGACAAACACGTTTATTCAACATATCCACATACAACTTTCCCTTTAATTCGACGATCGTTTAGCACTATTTGCTGAGCTTTTGGCGTTCATCGTCACCCAACCTGGTACGGTCTCGTTTAAATTCAGTTGTCCAAAATTTGATGGTGGTAAATGAGGGTGCAGAGTCTCCCGTACACATCGTCCAACTAATCTTTGATTTGCGTAGGCACTCAGACGATTGCCAAACAACAACTGCGCACAACACGCAGAAATGCAGCAACTTTTCAGACCACCACCGTATACACCGTGTCCAAAGTTATCGGTGCACTATTGCTATCTTAGTTATTTCTGTAACTACGATTTTAGTTAAATGAGCAACTTTTTAGTGTTTTTAACGCTGATTACTATGGAGTTCTTGAACAAACAATCGAATAACGCATTCCCGAGAAATTTCGAAATTTATATTTTTTTTAAATGGAACCCCTGTATTATTTGTACATATTTTGGATCATCACAATATTTTGAACAAAAAATGTCCAGTACGTAACTATTCTTAACGTAAAAATAAACAAATGAAAAGCGTTCAAAGTTTAAAAAAATTATTAACATGTAATTCTAAGTAGGTGATGAAAAATCATAATAAAATATTACGTTAACAGTAGAATAAAAACAACAATCACAATAATCAATATAATTTTCCTTTTGTATTACAAAATTTTGCCTAAATGTGCTGTTCAATGCATTTCTCGGCTCTCGCGATAACGCTTTGTGTGGCTTTTGCGATTAATAAAGCAGTTTTGCTTGATTTTAATTGTCAAAGACACATTATTAATAGCAGACTTCTTTCACTTTTAGGCAAAACAAGCATGTGATATGCTCATTTACGCTATCAAGAACGTATACAGTTTAAGTCTCTTTCGCACGGTTACTTATCAAAATAGTTTATTAAGAATAGTCCGTTATTTGATTTTGTGTTGTGATGTGTTCTTATAATTATAATCATTAATTCCCCCATATTTATTAAAAATAATGCCGTTTACGCATTCAGAAAAGTGTGATATGCTAGAAGCATACCTGATTTGTAGAAAAAGTGCGCGTTATTTTGAAAACACATGTAAATCGCCACCAAACCAGTTCTATTTTCTAAGATTGTATAGAAAATATCAAGTTAATGAAGATACATATTCTATGGTCTGATGAATCTAACTTTTCAAATTCAGGTATTATGCATAAAAATTTTGCGATCAAATTAATTTAATTTGTACAATTTAGGAATGTGTAATAAGAAAAATCAACATTATTGCAGTAGAGAAAATCCTCTGCGAATAGATCCGTGCAATCCCCAGCACCGGTTTAGTTTAAATGTGTGGTGTGGATTAATTGGTAACAACATTCTAGGTGCCGTTTTCTATTATGGTACCTTAACTGGTGACCACTAGGTTGGGTTATTAACAGAAATTCTGGATGATCTTTTAGATGATGTGCCACTGCTTTATAGGCTCCGTATTTATTTCCAACAGGATGGGGCACCGGCTCATACTTTCGCTAATACTACTAATTTGTTAAATAATACGTTTTATCAAAAATGGATAGGAACCAAGGCGCCTATTCATTGGCCTGCACGCTCTCTTGACTTGACACCTCTCGATTTTTATCTTTGGGGTTTTGTGAAGAATGAGGTTTACAAGCAGCGACATCCAAATGTGATGGAACTTGAAAATAGTATTAAGCAAACGTTAAATAAGATTTCTTGTCGAACTATTAGAAAAGCCACACAAGGCGTTATTGCGAGAGCCGAGAAATGCAGTGAACAACACGGCAATGTCTACGAGAATTTGTTAACTTAGGCAAAATTTTGTAATACAAGAAGAAAAAAAAATATTTGATTATTTTGTTCGTAGTTTTTATTCTACTGTTAACGTAATATTTTATTATGATTTTCCAACCCCTACATAGAATTACATGTTAATAATTTTTTTAAACTTTGAACGCTTCTCATTTGTTTATTTTTACGTTAATAATAGTTATGTACTGGACATTTTTTGTTCAAAATATTGTGATGATCCAAAATATGTACAAATAATACAGGGGTTCCATTTAAAACAATTATAAATTTCGAAATTTCTCGGGAATGCGTTATTCAATTGTTTGTTCAAGAACTCCATAGTAATCAGCGTTAAAAACACAAAAAGATTGCTCATTTAACTAAAATCGTAGCTACAGAAATAACTAAGATGCAATAGTGCACCGGTAACTTTGGACACCCTGTATATGTATGTATATAGACGAAAAAAGTAGTATGATGGTTTTATTGTCCTAAATTGATAAAACACTTTACAAAAGCTTACGTAATATACGAAAAAAAAATTATACTCTTATACTTCTGCTTTATTTTTAGAGGGTATAGGTTATGCTATATAAAATCAAAAACTTTATTCAGTGATAAAAATGCAATATGGCGCCCATTTAACTTGTTAACTTGAAACTTGTTATAGATACCCCGCCATCTTGAATTTTTGTTTCACATTGATTTTAAATTGATCGTATCGAGCATTTTACTTTTTATATGAAACTTCGTACGTAACTTCGATACTTACGGAGATTATTGACGAAAATTTCTGAGTGGTTCGATGTTTTGAATCTTTTCAAACAGATTCCAATCAGTATACTAATAAAATAGATGCCATGCAATCCTACCCCATTTTTGGATCACTCGGTATATATATTTGGAAACATAAATAACAAAAGATCAATAATTATTATGCAAGTGATAGAAGCAAATTCTAATTTTATTGAGTTATCATCGGCTTCTTTGACTAAATCGAATGAAAACTTCACATAGAACTTCACGTTAATGAAAATTATATCATTTAAATGTAAATATTTTGCGGTTTGCACCTCAACTAAAACCTTAGCTTTTCTATTACTCCTTTGCAGATATTATCAGGAATAATGACTTCTATTGCTTCCTGTGAGCGATTGTTCATCATTATTAACTTAAATTGATATCGCTCCTCCTTGACATCAGACATGCGCAAATAGCTCTCCTACAGCTTGTAATACTATACTTGATGTGTGGCTAGTAAACTTATAATGGTGGGGTCACTTGTCAAAGCCAAGGAATTAATACATAATTCTGACGTAATTGTATTTTCAAAAAGTATTAGTTTATTATATCTTTCTATAATATTTCTGCTGACACAACTCCTCTATCACTACATATTAAAGTTTGATAGGTCTGTCTTGGATTTTTTGGAGCTCAATAACGAGGACTTCGCCTCAGCAGAGACAAAAATCTGTAAAAAGAGTGAAGCCGTTACAACATTTAGCTGATAAATTTTTCAGTAAGAATAATCACTTCCTTTTTATTGATGCGTTAATGATTTTTAAGCTGGTATAGTTTAAAGTTTTCTTTTTAAGTCCCGAAAAACAGTACACTTATAACTATCGTTTTTTTCCGACTGATCGCTATCCATTTTGTACCACTGCACGACAAACACTGCTGTTGTTGTGATTAGTGTATCCGTTATATCAGAATGCAGATGGAAAAATATTTGCAATTAAATAGGTTTCATTGAATTTAAAAAGGAGTCAGATTGGTACTATGTGCCTCATTGCTCATCTTGTAAAGAGCACAACGTAAACGAAACCTGCGTCGACGGTATTAGCGAAGAGTTTGATTCATTAAACCTGGGAACACAAAACATACGTTGATGAGCATCAAACCGTTCCGTCCGTATGAATGTTACTTCAAAAAATTATTTTTTTGAAGATTTCTTTAGTCATTGCAAAAAATCCGGGAATTCGGTCTCAACCAATGTTAAAATTATGTAAAAAATAAAACTACAAAACTCTGTGAAACACCTTGAAATAATACCAGTTGCCGAGTTAAGTTCGAGTCCAAATCAAAGCAATCAGCGACTGAAGCTGGTTAGCTCTATTTGGCAACAGTGCCATGATTCTCTCCAAACAATACAAGTACCAAAGTATGTAGGGTTTTAAATTTTTTATATGGCGCTACCCTTTGTAGTTCTTGAAATTTTAGCTTTTTTGGCTGGCAGATCAACTTTAAAGCACCGGAACTCCATAGTTTTAATAAACTTATCTAACGACTCTTGTTTTATCTCCTCCATATTGTTTTAACGTGACGTAGCTTATTTTCCTGATATTTTTTTCCACTTCTAGGTCAATTACAGCACTCAAATTCGAATACAGATCAAATTTATTCCAAAACCTTTACAATATAATTTGATTTTCGTTACAGCTTCGTCAGTGAATCTCTTTGTCTGTAGAAAATTTTTTTGATAGACATGGCTGGTTATTTATTTATTATTTGACACGAATTTTATTCCACTGACAAAGTTTTAACGAAAACTAAATTATATCTTAAAGATTTTGGAATAAATTTGATCTTTATTCGAGTTAGAGTGTTGTAATAGACCTGGAAAAATATCAGGAAAATAAGATAAGTACAAAAAGATCATAAAATTACATATACTAATTATTTCTAGGCTAGCGCATCCTATTCGTTCATTTCGAGTAGGAATCAGGGAATTGTTAAAAGTGTATGAAAGAGAGCATTAACGAATCACGCAGTCGTGCTGGGATTTGCGAAGGTCGTACAAATATCATATCAGGTTTTTCTACTATTTATATAAGATGGTTCTTATTATTTTAAAAATATGGTAACTCAGATTACTTGGGATTTGGAGTTATCAAACCAGAAAACGTTGATTAATCTTCCTCCTTAAGATACTGGTATCAAACAAGTTTGACAAAATTGATTCCTTTTCTTTTATATCTGACTTACACATCTCTTCAGGTCCGCATCTATTAGCCTTTGTCCTGTCGTTAGAGCACTAACAACCTTCCCATTACCTCCTTTAAATATATTCCTTTTCTAAAATTACTTTAGCATCCATTGATCTCCTTTCCTTGAGCGTTCATACAGATTAAAACGATGCTACTCTCATGTCTTGTGCCAAAGGTATACTTACTTATATTAAGGTCTTCTTATATCAGAAAAAGCTTTCTTTTTTGTGTATAATGTAAAAATTTGTTCTTTGATGCTGAGATTATTCTGCGGCTTCCAATTTCAATAAAACACGTCCTGCTATAAATAAATACGGCCAGTCTTCTTTTACTTAAATAGTAAATTAATTCTGGTTATATACATACTCTTGAAACGTCTTCGAAAGCTTGGAGTTTTGGTAAATCGCAAGCACTTTAACTAATAATTTTTGGTGCTCTTGCTAATTCGTCATTTTCTCGAAGTAAAACTATTGGCCTTACCATCTCCTGCAAAGGTGTCCTTTACATTAATGATTGACGCCAATCGTTGCGGAAACGTAAAATTTCAATGATGCATTATCCAATTCATGGTAATTTATGTAGCTCAAAAAAAAATCGCCTGTAAATTTTACTTGACCTACTAAGATTATACTGTTCACCTTACATTAAAATATACCCTCTTCTTCTATTAACTGAAGTAGTAATTAGTCTAAAACTGCACACAGACACTATTTACAATTCTTTAGCTTTTGGCGCCTTCAGAAGTGCGCTACAGTTTGTCTGCCATTATAAATCCAATATTGGTCTTTTTATTTTGCTTATTTTTTAACTTACATAAAAAATATATGCCGGATGAAACACTTATAACTCACAGCAGGGCGCGTAAACTTTCTGAAGATATGCCAGACGCTGGCAAAAGGCTACGTCAACTTAAGCCCTATATAGTTTTATATCCCAAAGTAGAAAAGTTTAGTAATAAGTTGTAGTACTTACGATAATCGTGTTTCGGTAGCGTCCGTTTACAATTTCTAACAACAAGTACATCGCACTTCGATTCTTACTGTAACTTTTGAAATATTTACTATTTCCACTTTAATTACCGCCGTAAGGTTAATGTGAATGTTCTCAAACGTCTAAGGATAAAGGTAATAGCATTTATGGGCGTCTCCTACAAGACTCAATATATTACACCATCCAATGGTTATTCATTACAATCGAAACAGCGCCTCCCAAAACAACGGTCTCATGCTACGTTTACCCGAATCCAATTTAGCATTCCAGTAGGCCAGATTAACGCTCTTTTAGTTTTTCCTGTTTTACATTCCGGCCGTCAAACGAGCGAGTCAAATAGCCTTGGCCCGATTCTTCGCCTATGAATTGTCACGGGGGAAAGTTATTGCACATGCAATTTAAGCAACGGCCTTTGTAACACGCCGCGAAGTAGGTTATCGGAAGAACACCTACCTAAATTTAATATAAACTAAGGTAATATACTTAGAACCTAACTTTCGGGTCTATTTTACCTTTAGTGGGTGAAAAAGTTCACCCTTATTTGATTAATGGCGGTGTTGTGAGATAAAGTAGGTTTAGATAGTATAACAGTAAACTTTACATAATGAGCTGATACCACTTTGTAATGGACTCCGATTGTAGTAATTTCTAATAGAATTGCATTTATTTTAATAGGGTAATTACAGTCAACAAAAGCAACTACACCTAAAACAGCGAATAGATGCAGTTGTAATAATGTGCAGTTAGTTGGGCTTTTTCAATGGTGACGTCACTGCAGCGTTGCTACTGCATCTGTTTGGCGTTTTAGTTATAATTCAACATTTGTAATTTGTATAATATCAAAAAATGATGAAACAACTAATCGCTGCAAAAAGGACGAGCTCTCCTCTTTTTTCAAGGATTGGCGCAAGCATCTGAGTACTGTATGTTCTGCGACCATATATTC
Organism: Popillia japonica; assembly: GCA_004785975.1. Lineage (NCBI taxonomy): Eukaryota > Metazoa > Arthropoda > Insecta > Coleoptera > Scarabaeidae > Popillia > Popillia japonica. The sequence continues at coordinate 9,409 of SMLS01063389.1, forward strand.
ATCTTCAACCTCTGATTCATCTTCTCTCTTCCTATTGAATTTTATTTTAAATCCGATTAATTCCGTAACTTCTAGTGTTCGATCAACAAAGTGCTTTTTAGTACTTTTTGTACAAAATTTCACCAAAACGCAAGTTCTCACTTGGTCGTCCTGTTGATTTTTAATGAGATGATTTTCATTCTACCATTCTATTTCTTGAAGTTCATATATGTTAAGTAAATCGTCTCATGTCCCTTCACCACTATCACTTTCTGAACATAAAATAGCATCGCATTCTTTAGAAAACATTCTTGGTCTTTTGTTTCCTCTTTAAAACTGGTTTTACACTTGTCAATTTCTTGATCAATTTTTAGATCTTAAAATTGATCAATTTCTAGTTCTTGAAATAAGAACTTACTATTGCATTACACCTAACAATAAATTGAACTAAGAATAGCAACTGTGAAGGGAGTTTCGAATCTTTTTAATGTTAACAGTTGTAATGTCCTATGTTAAAAGGTTATGTGATGTGAGTGAAGATCACATGAAGACCTTTAATGTGTACACGTTTATCGCAGTTGATAATTCGTGATAATTACGATAATTCAGAGAGTACCTAGGTATTATATTTGTAGTCTAAGCGATACATATAGTTTGAGGATCTGCTGGAAAATCGTTCTCTACTAAATTTAAGTTTCCCTTTTTCGCAATCAACCATGGTCTAACCCACCACCTCCTTGGTACGCTTGCTTTTCCTAATTCTATCATTTTTAGTAACATTAGGGAGAATACAGCTTTTTTAAATTTGTTAATCTTTTTCGTTGCCATTTTCATCTTACTCTCTGCATTATGCTGTAAATGCAAAATTTCAAATAATCTACATACTTATATGAATTTAGTCATTCATAATTACAAATATTACATTGTCGTTCAACGAATTGTAATTGTTGAAATTTGAATTAAAGTAAGACTTTCATCTCATACAAGTGTAGCAGGTTAGCACTGTCGGTCACTATATCCACTATTAAAACAAAAATTACTATAAAATTGAAGTTAAATTGACGCAAAAATAGAACATCATCTAATTCTTCAATTTCTAGAACTTACTCAAGTTCTTTAAATTGATCTATTTATTGACAAATGTAAAGCTACCAGCTACAAGCTTAAAATTGAAGAGAACTAGAACTAGAAATTGAACTTGAAATTGACAGATGTAAAACCTTAACTTGACGTCAAGTCGTCTAAGTTCTAGAAATTGATTAATAAATTGACAGATGCAAAACCAGCTTAAGTTTTTTCTTGTACTGAACGGTTCTTTTCTTTGCAGTTAATCAGCGCAGAACACCTTTTGAAGTAGTTACCTCTAGTCACTCTTGTTTTCTTTTCGCATTGTATTCAGAAGACACTCAAAAGTCATAATCTCAACAGACAATAATTCAAGCATGCGAACTATGTAATTACTCGACGCCGGAAACACCACACTTAAAAAAGCAACGACCAAGTTTAGTCAACGGAATCAGTAGAAGAAACAGCACACCAATTTATTCAATGTGATGACATTTATAAAAAAATAATATACTAAACTGTTTGACAAGTTTTCCACAAGAGCGAGCAATACTGTCAACTTCCCTTAAAAATATTCGTCGTTGTAAATCTTGCAATGATACCGGTCCAGAACTTCATCAAAACCTCAACCTCAACAAAATTCCGTCGTTAAAAACTTATCGAAAATGTTAGATACCGCACGCGAAAGAACAAGGACCAAATTTAGTAAAACGAATCAGTGGAAGAAACACTTATCCAACATAAATACATTTTTAGTAATAAATATGAAATAATTGGACTAAACGAGGTATACGAAAGCTTGAGACTATCACTTCGATACTCAGATGGACGCCAAACACTCCCAACCATTTGATAGACCCCATACAGAGGTATTTTGGTGTCATTGGAACTATGCCATTAGAGCACCCACCCAGAATGAATCTGAATGTCAAATAAGAAGCGAGAACCTGACGAGCACATGAGCTCTAGTGATAGTACTCGCACTGCCGTATACCTCGCCTGCCCAATAGTTAGTGAAAACTAACAGAATGGCATGTATTCATATTGAATCCGACCTAAAAATTTGAATTCTGTAGTTAAGTCCATGTTCAGTTGGCGCATTGGGCAAGAAATATTTCTTTTAATTTCAACGGACAGTAATTCGACAATATGTGTGTCCGCAACAACCATAAAACTCGAATTGAACGATTTCCGGAGATAATTACTAAATAAATACGTCATTCAAGGTCACTGGTGACATTAGTACACATCCGGTGAGTAACATACTAGTTATTACCGGTAAAATGCCAATTAATTGGCGTAAGTTATAATTAATTAATTACCGTACGAACGTGCGCGGAATATTGTAGTTACAAGAAACACGAATATTGTAAGGTCAACAGACCGCAATTCGACAACACGTCCGTCCGCAACGACTCAATTCGAACTAAGCGATGTGGAAAGGTATATGTAAACAACCTACTTAGTTCAAAGATTGATGTCCGTAAATTAAAAAGTCATTAACATTTCAGACATTATTTATTTACATAAAATGTAAATATATACAGGGTGATATATAAAAGTTAGTATACAGGCTGTGTTTTATAGAGATGATTGTATACAGAGTGTTATTGTATACAGGGTGATATATGTATGTAGAAGATGTTATATACAGGGTGATTGATATAAATAGGTTTGTTATTAATGAAGCTGTATCGACCGTAACAAATTTAACTGTTTGTTTTATCTTTCTATAGATTGTTGGCTTTCCTACAATATCACATTACTCATAGTTGCAATGTAGGTTGACTATAAAGTAGAAAACGAGCTCAGTATAGGAAATAAAAACTCTTACTTCAAAATATATAAATATAGCTCTTTATTATTATTATATATCTTCCCGTTTACTTCTTAAAGTACATTAAATATACTTAGATTGTTCTGTGTGAGTAGCTAGTGGGACTTATCGGTGATGTCGTCAGTAGTAGCGCACCCATCATACTGATATTTTAGCTACTTCACCACCCTCATAGGAATTGGGACTTTCCAATCTCTTTCTACCTGTACTTCAAAACAGATTGACGCACAATGTCGGAATGCAAGTTGTTAGTTTCAGTTCATTTATTATGTGTCTTTCTTTCTTTTTCATTATTTTTCTAACATAGCTGTGTACAGTCTCCCAAGTGCTCGCATCTTCTACCATTACGTTTATCATGTTAGTCTCATTCTATACAATTGCGACCTGTTCATTTCCCAACGTTTGCAATACAATAGAGATGCGTCCCATGGTGTCTCCGTTTTCCACTGTAAATGTAGCTGGAGTTTACACTCTTTCGTATTCTTTCTTTAAAAATGCCAAAACAGTAGTGCTCTGCAGTATCCGCATCACAAACAATAGTTTGGTTCTCTGTATGCACATTTTACATTTTATTGTCCTGAAGTTGGTATATCAATCATTTCGGCAATTGTACCACTTCCCTTGTAGTTGTCACAGGTGTACATTGGAGTCTATTCTTTTTTGAGTTCTTTGATGGTACTACTTCAGTTCCTCTACAATAAAAGTTTACTTCATCTCTATTTCTTAGTTTCTTTAGCATGTCTGCTTCGAACATTTTAGGTGCCAGTTCTAGTTCATGCGTCATCATTTAGTTGCTTATAGTTTCCAGAATTTGCTCGTTTTTACTCAACAGTTCTTTCAGCTACTTCAAATCGCAATATCCCGTCCTATACTTTGTTTCAAAGAGTCAGTACCAACAAAGATCCCTGTGGTGCACCCTCTGTAAAAATTATGTTTAGTTATATCTCGTCGATCCTTGAGGAATCTTCGAAAATATTTTCTGATGATGGGGATGAAGTTAAGCACCTTACTTTCGTTCAGCGAACTTAAAGCATGCATTGTCTCTCGCAGTGTCGCTCCTACTTTTCTGTCATCCTTACAATTTTGTGTTTCAACTTGTCTTTCAAGAGGATTTCAAATACTTTGCTAATTGAACTAATTGTAAGTAGACAGATGGATCTAAATCTCAAATCTTCTAGTTTAAATTTAGAAATAAGTAGGTACTTCTTTAGCTTCGTTATATTGCATCGGAAAGTTTGTTTTACAGATTTAGTAGTACTTCTGGTGCCACTTGGACTGGTCCTTTCATGACCATAACTGGAATGGCGCCAATTTTACTGGTTTCTTTCTCTAATAGTAGACTTTCTGCAGCTTTTTCGGGTACCTATCATCTGTAACCGTTGCCATTGCTTTGTTCTCTCTGGAAAAAATCTAATGATCTCTTTTTGTATTAGTTTATAGTTATAACAAATATCTACGTATAATTGTTGGAAAAACTAGTTTTTGTGTACGAGAACTAGCTTATAACATATTTTTTGCTCTTGTACTTGTCCTTGTCTTAACATGTTTTCTATTAACAGGTTAAAAGATTATATTTTTTTGTATCTGTTTGGCGCAATACTCGACTTAAACAATCTCCCGAAACTTAATTAGTAGAGTTATTAAGTGAGATTAGAAAGTTCATCTGAAAAGCAAACTTAGTAGTAGTAGTATAATTACATCTTAGCGGGAATGCACAAGCACGAGTGCTACGCATACTATGTATATGAACTTAAATGTAGGTAAAGCGTAAAGATACGTAAATGAAATATTCATGTTCACGAAGAAGCCCGATACGGTCGGTGGTACTGAAAAATGTGTCAACATTCGAAATTAGGTCATTTAAATTTTAGCATTTATGAAATCGTGCTTAAAATATCGATACTTTGTTGTTGTATTCAATCTTTAGCACTCCATCTTGACAAAAGAACGTGTAAACTGTAACTTACTTTGCCATTGGATTGGCACGTCTCGCATTTACTTAGCTTCCACTATTTACAGCAAATTGTATAAGTGCACTTACTGCGATTTAATGAATCAAATAATTGAAAACGTTCTCAATTCGTAAATTTTGAAACAAGAAAAAATTAGACGCTCTACTACTAGAAATTTCAAACAATTATAATGCAATATTAATGGGATACAGAAAAAGCATTTTAATTACATTAAAAGGTAGAGACCAGGAAGTTGTATTACTGGATCGAGATGTTTAATACATAATTTCTATTTATCCTTCTCACATTGAGTTTCCAAATAAAACTAAATACATATACTGCTTCCCATTGAGTTACATCTTGCTTGAAACTGTAATGTAACTTAAATGTGGGTATGTGTGCACAGTTCACTGTAATAAAGATGACGATGTAATCGTTGTGAACGACAACACACTATAATCGCTTTGTCAGTAGAATTCATGATAAATATTGTAGACACAGCATACTACCAATTTTATGTTAATATTTATTTTACAAAATATTAAAGTGTGTTAAATTGCTAGGAAGTTGTACAGTATATTTTTATTTTAAAAATTCTTTTACAAAAAAACAATAAGCATATTTTTCTGTTATACTCGTTTGATTTTCTACGTTACGCTATCGCATTACCTTTCCACAAGGAAGACCTAGGTCTAACGGAAATTTCCAGGAGTTTCTAAGCATTGTGTTGATATCGGCATATTGTGTATTCAACTACAAATATGTCTAGCTGAGGCTGTTCACAGTGAGTAAGTCGCTATTAAACACAGCATCATTGACTGTAGTTTGCGATATTTTCGACGTTTCTACATACAATTCAAGTTTGTATAAGTCACTGAAATTAAGAAACTATTGTTATGTGAGTATTCTATTATGTGCTCTGCATTTTTTGTTTTTGTGATGATTTGCTGTGTGTTTTTATATTTCACTTGACAAAGTTTACTGAACTAAATTTCTGATACTAATGTGGTACGTGTTCTACTAAATTGCTTGTTCCAATATAAACCAATGTTATAAACACAGTATAACCAGTATGGACATTTGTGTCGGCACCTTTGATCTTTGATGTATATTTTTGAATAGCCTCTAAGTATATAGTGAAGTTGGGGGCATCTTAACAGGATGACCAAATCAATAAAATTGAATGGATGCGAAACCGCGAAAATGGTAATTATTTTGATAATTGAAGAAGTAACGTTGAATTGTAAAAAGGAAATGTAACCCTCGCCGGCTTACTTTTATTTACAGAGTAGGTCGGAATAAAATACACACCGTCTTCTTAACACTTTATTCTGTATCTAACTTCATCGCAGTGATACATAAAAGTAACTAAATGCTACCAACTGTAAATAATACCCTTGTTTATACAATATAATTATTTATTCAATTTAATTGGAAGGTTTAACGGAATTTAAACATAAAAGTTGTAATATTAAAAGTATGTTATTACATGCATATTGAAGCTAAAAATGTTTAGTAATAAGATACATAAAACAAACCAAATTACGAAAAGTACATAGCTGATTACACTTATTCCTATACTATATACACGTTACGCACTGCACTATATACATATATAAACAAAAATGGTATAACATATCCCGAACACTTCTTTATCAAACAGCACGATAAATAATTATTAGCGTTAAATTCTTCTCAAAACACAAAACATAAACAATCCGCCATACTGTTAAGATGAACTATTCGCTTCTGCGCACAAAAACCGATGCAATGAAAATTGGTCAAATGTCCATATTGGTTATACTGTGTTATAAATGTTATAAAACGCTGTAAGGTTTTTTCAGTCATTACTATTACCGATTTGAATATATACATATATATGTATGTATGTATGTATATGCGTACAAATCAAAAAAAGCGAGAACAGTTTCTTAATCTTGTCCTTGCCAAGCCCTCGTAATTACCAACAGCAAATAACTTTCTGGGATTTCTTCCACATCTTTTTCGAATCTGCAGATGGCATCCTCTGTTAGGCCTATGTTATGCATATGTCTATTTAGTATACAACGATTAGCTAGTAGACCTACTAACATTTTGACATTCTTTCTGTCTTTAATGAGTAGGTTTCTAGTAAATTCAGGCCTTTGTTCCTTCAGGAACCCTCTCGCCTGTCTTTGTGCTGGTAATCTTTGCCACCATTCCTTGAGTTTGTTCTGTATCTATTCGTTAATGGACTTTTGAATTTGAGATTTGGTGATGCCGAAGGAAGAGCCAGGTCCAACGAAAGTCTGACGAATCTCCTCTGGGCAGATCATCTGCTGCCTCATTTCCCTGGTGGCTGGGAATCCAGGCCAATGTAAATTTCCTTTGGAAACTCCCTTGATTTAAGGCGCTTGCACTGTGCTAAACCAGCATAGAACTTTAAGTGTTTTCTGGCTGTCCGAGAAAATAGCGATGCTTTCACCTAGCTTGGTTCACCTTTCTGCTTATCTAGCGCAGTGATGAATTGATGATACCTAGTAGACAAGTCAGTCCCTGCACTCCACTTAGCATCCTGTGCGGTCCTACCTCCGTATGTTATCATGGGTCTGATTACCCTTGTGTATAATCACAGTGTCGTTTTGATTCTAAGGCCCATGTTATTCCAGTTCAATCTTCTTCACTTGCCTAAGGCAATTGCATCTTCTTTTATTAAACAAATCTTCGCAATTGTTTTCAAATATAATGCCCAAATTTTCAAGTAACTTTTGATTCTTTTCGGCCTATGGCAGTTACATTACATCAAATAATTTATTCCAAGGAAAAAACTTGTGACGGAGTCTATTGTCTATGCCAGAAATCGATACTTGGAATATTTAGTATTTGTGTACAGGCTGAGAAGAAAGTTGAAAGATTAGTTTTAGTGGTTTTAAAGGGCCTTCTTTCATGCGTTAGTTATTTGGATAAGATCTGGCATTGAGTAATTGTAAGTCAGAAGCGAACAAAATTTGTTTTAAACGATAACATTTTCGAAATCAACTGAAAAATGTAACAGAAATAAAACTAATGTTTAATCAATGTTCAAAAAAGTACATACTTTGTAAAATAATTTTTTTCTGTTCTTCCATTTAATCGTTAATTTCCTAGGATTTTTCTATTTGGAAATACGATTTTTTTTTAATTTCATATAATTTGTGTACTTAATCCACTATAGCTAACAGCTAACTGTGCAGAAATTACAACCTGAAGAGACGTATTCTCAAATTTAGTACATTCGCAAGAGCAGTGCTTCACAGATCTTCGCAGACAAAACTTTATAATAAAATAGAACTGCTCTGCTCCCGCACTAACATTTCTGGTCGTGAAAATACACCTCATTGTTAGCCAGTTTTTCAGGAGAAAACCGTCCACCATTAATCACTGTTGAGAGTAAATAGGTTTGGAATAAACGGCAAGCTTCTAACGATGTTTTTTCTCCACTGTCGTATAGTGCCAGTGAAAATATTTAGATGAATGTTGTTATTTTCTGTCTTTCAAACATTACAATTCCTCCTTTGACCGAATAAAGGTTAACACTCATTAGCTATGTACGATAGATATTCCTCACAAGTCAATATACATATGTACAGGGTGGGGCAAAACAACCTCCCTAGTTTTTAAGGCGAATTAAAAAAAAAGTAGTAGAGATAGAAAACAATTATTTCAATATAATGAAGTAGTAACATTTCCAGTTTTAACTTATCTGGTTTTAAAAATTACATCGGGCAAGTGTTGTCCTTCATTATCTACACATTGCTGCAAGCGATCTCTGAAGTTTCTCATAACCCTTACGAGCATTTCTGCAGGTATACGGTGAATTTCCGTGCGGATTGCCTCCTTTAGGGTTTGCAGGTTCCTCGGACGATGTTTATAAACCTCTGCTTTGAGATAACCCCAGAAAAAGAAGTCGCACGGGCTCAAATCTGGCGAGCGCGCGGGCCACGGAATATCGCCTCTCTGGGAGATTAGGCGCGCGGGGAACATTTCCCTCAAAACCAGCATTGACGGTCGCGCTGTATGGGCTGTGGCCCCGTCCTGCTGAAACCAGACATTCTGGAGACCAAGTTGTTCAAGAGCAGGGGCAAAAAAATTCTGAAGCATGCTCACATAGCGCTCAGAATTAACCGTAACTGCTCGATTTTCCTCTTCAAAAAAGTAAGGCCCGATGATCCCTATTCGGGAAACTGCGCACCAAACTGTGACACGATCACTATGTAGTGGCTTCTGGTGAATCACCCGCGGATTGTTTTCGCTCCAATATCGAAAATTTTGTTTATTTACACAGCCAGAAACATGAAAATGTCCCTCGTCACTGAAGTACACAATCATGTCATTCAGTAGATTTTCGATCATTTCATTACATGCCACAATTCGACTATGCCAATCACGTTCTGACAATTCTTGGACAGTGAGCATCTTGTATGAATGAAGATTAAGGTCTTGATGAAGAATTCGTCGCATAGTGCGATTAGAGAGGCGAAGTGCGGTCGCATGTTTGCGAGCGGAGCGTGTAGGTGATCGCAAAATTGAGCGTCTGACTGCCTCTATGTTTTCGAGTGTTCGAGCAGTTCGAGGTCGTCCACCTCTCTTCCTGACAACAGTTCCTGCTTCCCGAAAGTTTTTTACCCACAATGTAATAGATTTTCGGTCCGGAATTGCTTGACGACGGGGAATTCGGAATCGAATACGGAAAGCGCGCTGGGCGACGATTACAGACTCGTTTCCGCGTATGTATGCTTCCACAGCGAAAGCGCGCTGCTCGTTCGTCCACATTATGTTTACGACTGAAACCTTTTGTGACACAAACGTCATATCTACCTGCCGTCATATATGTCATCTCCACCCTTTTACGACCTCTGCTCGCTTTACAATTTTCTATTGAAACTAGGGAGGTTGTTTTGCCCCACCCTGTATAAATAATTGACTTGGTAAGACACCAAATTATTGTAATTCTAAAAATTAAGACCGGCAAAAATTCCATTCTATACGATTTTTTTGTAAATACAACTACAGTCAAAGTATAGTAGGGCCCTAAAATTATTAAGTTCCTTTATGCAGAGGACAAGTTGACAATATAAACTATACACAGGCTGATTCAACTTAAGTGCGCACCATTGCTATCTCTGTTATTATTGATTTTGAAAGTAGGTTAAATTAGCAAAGTATTAGTGGTTTTAACGTTGATTAGCATGCAATTCATGAAAAAAAAATGAACAACACCTATTGGATATTAAAAATTTCGATTTTTTTAAATGGAACGCCCTGTATATTTTTAAAAATTCTGAATGCTAGCTTTTCTTATAATATACAAGTTTCAATACACTATTGTCCTAAATCGAATAATAAAGTAGTTATGATGGATTTTAGTTGATGTTACACATGTTACATGTTAGACATATGTACTTTCATTCTTGAAATCAATAGTAGGCTTCTTGCACTTTAAACAAAACAAAATACATAGTATGCCCTTTGTAATTCTCAATAACGTATTGAGTGCATATAAATTTTTTGCACGTTTAGTTACTAAAAACAGTTCCTTTTTATTTTGTGTTGTGTTCGTTAGTTTTCTATTCATTTTCCTTAACATTTTAGGTTTACTTTCGGTATTTAGTGTTTGACCATAGTTGGAAGCATACATTGTATATCGTAAAAATTCAATAAGGACGAGCGAATATTATGTTGAATAATCCTGAATCCTTTACGACAGCAGCCAGATCGACGTTACTTTCAAAAACTTTAGAATCAGTTTAGACTACATGAATACTTATTTAAAAAGAAAAGAACAATGAAAAATATAATCGTCAACTAAGAATTAGAAATTACAGTAACATATTTTGAAGCCCATCGCGAATTTTCTATTAGAGATGCTACTAAGGAATTGGGATTAAGTTATTCATCAGTTCAAATAATTTTGAAAAAGCATAAGTATATCCCTTTACGTTCAGAATCTCTCAAACATTACAACCAGGAGACTAGCTTCTTGTTAATGGTTTATTATTTTTTGTGATGAAAATTTGAATAGAGCACAGTGTATTCTATGGAGTTATGCAACAAATTTTTCCATTAGAGGCATGTTTAATAAGAAATATAATCACTACTGGTCACAAGAAAACTTATCAAAAGTGCGTCCACTGCTTCATATATTCGATTTAGTTTTAACGTTTGGAATCGGTTAATTGGTTCGGTAATCGTTGATCGAGTGTTCTATAACGGTTCGTTGAAAAGAAACAGGTATCTGGAACTTATTCGTAATAACGCCGATTACCAAATGCGCCATAATTTATACTTTCAGCAGGACGGTGCTCCTGAACAGAATTATCACCTAGGGCAAACCTGGACGTCATCTTTGCCGGAAAGTGGATTGGTACAAATGGTCCGATTCAATGGCCAGCACGCTCCCTTAAACTATCACTTTTAGACTTCTTGCTTTAGGGACATTTAAAAAATGTGGTGTACAAGATGCGATACGACAACCTGCTCGAATTGCAAGACAAGTGAGAGAAGTTTTTCGTGTACCAAGGCGGGCTCGAAAATGTATTGCTTTAAGCATGATTTAGGTATAAATCATCCATGCACTTTATCTTTTTAATTTATTTTTTAAGCTCTAATATGTTAAAATAAACCTTAAACACAAAATATGTAACTGTTTTGTCAAAAGTTAGGGACGTAATGACAACATTTATAACGAAATGGAATCTGCTAAAACGACTTCATTATTCGTTTTAGGACAGTAGTGTATGGAAACTTTTATATTACAAAGAAACTTGGCATTCAGAATTTTTCAAAATATACAGGGTGTTGTAAATTTTGAAATTTCTCGAAAATGCATTATTCATTTTTTTTTCATGAACTGCATGTTAATCAGGGCTAAAAACACTAATACTTGCCAATTTAACCTACTTTCTAGAATCAACAATAACGGAGATAGCAATGGTGCGCACTTAATTTGAATCAGTCTGTATATTCCAGACGCGAAATAATCATATATAAGTTATGATGATATAAAATCTTACCAAAATTTTATAGTTGAGTAAACGTACCAGGTAAAGGCTTATATCACCGAAAACAAAGTTGAATGTCAAACTTGTCTAATGAGACTGAAAAACAGTGAAAATATCAGTATAGACCTATAATAGTTATTTAACCAACAAGTACATTAATGAAGGCGATTAATGATCGAGATATTTTAACGCGTGAATGTTCGAGATCATTAATCGCATTTAATGTAAGAGTTAGTTACAATACTTTTTCGTCGACCGTATATTTTTCTAAAGTGGAGAAAAACAGTTTACAACTTTTATTTTATTTATTAATCAATATATAATTATATATGTTCATAGTCGAAATATTACAATTATTAAAACTAAATGGAGACACATCTGCCACTTCCGGCGGAGTTAATGTCAAATTTTTATCCACCTCCATTGATTGGAAGAATTCAACGCTAATCACCACCAAATTTAACAATTATAAACATAAAACACTAATAATGACAGCGAACAGCGTTTTAGTTTGACGTTTGATTTTGTTGATTTCTTTGGTTACCATGGAAACCATCAAAATCGTTCATTACAGAAAATCATGCATTAATAAGGGTCATTAATGTATGATTTTCACTGATTTTGAGAACGTTAATAACGGATGTAAATACACGGTCGACGGAAACAATCATTAAGTAACTATTATTATTATTTTTATTTCAAAGTAATAAAAGATCATATATCAGCAGGCATTAAAGTTTTGTGTCGTTTGTGGAAGATGAAGTGTATGTATTGAAAATCCATAAAGAACTTACTTTTCTTATATACAAAACTATACTGGGATCTTATTAGTGCATTGATACAATAAACGCTGTCTTTAAAGTTTTCAATTAGACATGTCAAGGCTCAGACCTAGATTTAAAAAAGTGAATAGTTTCTACTATTTATTGAAGTACAATGCGAGCAACAAAGATTGAAACGTGCCAAACACATTGAATATGGTGAAGCGAACTATACATAGTCGTAGGAATAATCAATCTATAACGTAAATATAAACAGACAAAATGACAGAATAATACACTTGACAGCAAATTCAAACGCATTATGGGGAAAGGTCTAGTTAGTTAGTTTTCATAAAATTAGAAATTAATATAGAACCAGCACGACTCAATCTTTTTTGCTCGCACTGTAGTATAGGACGTATAGAACCGTGATATAAATTTTAGCAAAAATGTGTTCTGGAGTGAATAAATAAAGTTTACAAGGATTAAGAATATCTTTATTAATCTTGATATTATATACGTAATTCATTATAGTACATTATAGTAGACACGTGCTAATTGTTTCTGCAAGGATTATACTTTCTTATACGCTTCCATTATCATGTTTTATTTTTAATAAAGTATAAATTATTAGTAAGCTTCGCGAACTCAGCTGTCTGGGTATACTCGGAAAGTTGTAAATTAAATGTATTGCATTCGCTTTCCCGCTTTGTTACCTGAAAATGAAACGCTATTTTTTGAGTCTAAGCCTTTAAGCTGCGGCGATCATGGTTTTGCCGTTGCTTGAAATCTTCCCAAATATAAAGCTCATGATCAGCGAGAGGTTTCAGTAATCCTTTCCTACCGAGCTCGATTTTACGAAAATGTAAGCGAAAGTATACTTGAAACCGTTCTTTCTAATAAAAAGTTAGATTGACTTTATACTCGGTAA
>SMLS01063391.1:0-42454 GCA_004785975.1 Popillia japonica
GAAGACCTACCAGCAAATTGGAAATCCAATAGAAAGGCATGGATGAAACATCATGCCTGAATCGTTGCAGCAATTTGATAAAAAAATGAGATCACAACAAAGAAAAGTTCTTTTACTCTTAGATAAAGCAGCATCTCATCCCAGAAATTAGAATTTAAAAAACTTTAATATATTTTCTTGCCAGCAAACAACTTCATCAATCCTTGGATCAGGACATAATCCAAAATGTCAAGTTTCATCACAGACCCTTTATTTTGCAGCACATATTATCAAACATGAATGAAGCCAATTTAGCATCATAGGTTAGATAGAGTTGAAACAGCAGCTACTAGCAAAATTTGTAAGAAATAATTTAATCCTTTCAGAATTTGATGCCGAGGATGAATCACCATTACCAAGCAAACAAAGTTTCAACAAGAGAATATGTATTTATAATTTTTTTTCAACCGATGTAAATTTATTTCAAATTTTTAATACACATACATAGGTATATGTACAATTATTACACATATGTAGATATAAGAATACATGTTCCACATGTACATACATATAAATTTGTAATAAAAGCCACATAATGAAATGATGATTCTATAAAATTATTTATTATAATATTTACAGAATTACTGTTTTTTATTCGTTATCTTAAAAATGTACATAAAATGAATTTTTTTTGCAGCTATCCCATAAGCGGACACTTCCCATAGCTGGACGAAAATACTGGAACCATGAGTGTCCGTTTAAGAGACCTGTCACTGACAGAACCAAACTAAATCAAAATTATGCGTTTGTGACTGATTACCTGTATCAAGAAGTGAGGAAATATTTTGACGATCCTGTGTATGTTATTTGATAAATGTAGTCATTAATTTACACCTATTACTTTTCTCTCCTAATAAATCTAATAAAATTGGTCTTCTTTAGGATACATATATTCAAAAATATTTATCTTCAAATTACATCCTACAATCATCAAAATATTATTTCTGATTTCCATACATTTAACACAATCAAATAATTCATTTTAATAACGCTACTAATAATCCCAATAATTTAGCACCCTACACAAATATCTGCACACTAATATTAACAGTAAATATTATTCAGGTCACCTTACTAGTAGTAATAGTTCAATACCATAATTTTAAAATAAACATCCACATATTATTTTTAACGAAAAATTATTTATGAACCTTTTTTATTTGAACCATATTAAATGGATTGTATATGCAAATTATCTACGTCATCATCGTTCTTTCATTATCATTATCCAGGTGCCTAATGAATCACTGCACAGGCTTCACACCTATGACGACAATCGTGTTTTTAAAGAGTGTTATACAATCTATATATTGCTTTTGTCGTGGTGTTGGGTGACGTTATTCTTGGATAACTTGATATGTTAATATACAAGCTATGTAAACCTAACGAAATTTTCTACATAATTTATATCGGGCCTTCGCTTTCGGTTAGCCAAGAATAAACCAAACCGATTTTCTCGCAGATTCTAACGAATTGATTCGGGATTAATGGGTTATATATGTATGTAAAAGAAACTGTTGCAGAAGAGAATGTTGCGTGATTATAGTCGAAACATTTCGAATGGAAAAGCTACGTAGGTCCTTAACGTCTTGCTTCGATAATTTTTAGCGTAAGTTTATGTAATTTATATCTTATATATAGAATGGTAACGCCTTCGTTAATAAAATCTCTATTTTTAAAATTCCGATATATCGCGTTTAAGCCGTTATTTTAGAAATTATTGCAAATAGCTTTCATGGCACTCAAACACTGTTTTTCCATTTACTTTCAGAATCGACTTTTGAAATGGATACACAGTTCATTGTTTTAAAATAATTCTGGCGTCAGCTGTAGTTAAGTTAATAAGCGTTATTACTATCGATTAATGCATAATAGAACCTAATCTTATTTCCATAAATCGCTACTACTCACCATGACTCTGCATGCCTGTATTATCTTATAATTCGTTTTCGAATTAATTCAAACTAATCTAGTATTGCAGAGACCATAATCTACGGATTTTTGTATTTATTTAATTATCCAGGAAATTATCAGCCGATTTTCTAGAATATGTATAGTAATACATACTTTGATCATTAAAAATAAATACTGATTAATTCTATTTTAAGTAATACAACTCTATAAATAGTTAATTATATTTTATACACTAATATTGCATCAATATTATTAATGGACCCTATACGACCATGCGTTTAAGAAGCTAATTTTTACGTGTAGAGTTGGTATTATGGTATTTTCTCTGTGCAAAATACATATTTAGATGTTATAAACAACTAAACGATACAAGGACGAAAATGCTTGTAAAATTGCAATATAATATGCATGATTTCCCTAAGGAATCTACGAAGTATTAAGCAGATCCTATTCGAATTTGAATGAGACACTCAAATAAGGTAAGTTCGTACACCTCGGAAACTCTAGATGGCGTGAGTTAGTTTATACTAAATCTGTCAAACAGTACTAATTTTCGTCCAAAGCTGTTCTTGAAACTCTGCTGTCCAGTTGGTCTAATTGGATTACGACTTTGAGAAGGACACAACAATGCAAATTCAAATTTGGTTATTTTTTCGAAGAGCCTGGGACCAGAGGGAGAGAGATGATGTATGGAGTCTTGCAAACACAAATCCTATATAGCGTGCCTGCATGGGGAAAGGCCCTCTACTACAAACGACACCGAGAGGCAATTGACTGGTGACAAAGGAGGACGCTAATAAGAGTGATCATTTCCTATAGGACCGTGGCAGCCAGGATAGTGCAGGTGTTGGCGGTGGTTCCTCCCATGCACCTGCTGGCACAAGAGCAATGTAGGCTCTTCCAAGCAAAGCGGAAGGAGATAGCCCTGAGGAAATCCAAGGAAAAGGAGTAGCTACACACTGAAAAGGTGGCAAAAGATCTGAACCAGCTCTGAGACGTCGTCAGCCTGGAGCAAGGGTTTGATTTTTGACCTAGCACCATGGGTGAAGAGCAGTTTGTACCGCAAGAGGTTTGGACTCTCCGAGGTAGCTACTGCGGCGTATTTGACTCCTCGGAATACACGGTCCTGTCATCTGCGAAATGGGCAGAAGAAAGA
Source organism: Popillia japonica (assembly GCA_004785975.1). Lineage (NCBI taxonomy): Eukaryota > Metazoa > Arthropoda > Insecta > Coleoptera > Scarabaeidae > Popillia > Popillia japonica. The sequence continues at coordinate 3,110 of SMLS01063391.1, forward strand.
TTAGAGTTGGCTGGAGAAACGGGCCAAAACATAGATAAGAACACTGTGATAAACATCATGTAGGAGAATCATAAAAATTGAGATGCTCTCAGCAACTATGTAGCCTGTGTCTTCATACCGAAGGAACTGAAAGAGAGAAAAGACAATGCGTGTGCGCTTGAAGTTTTTACAGTTTGAAGGCATTAGAGAGAGAATAGAGTGCCTCTGACAATTACCGCTAGCATTCCGACGTTAGGTCCTTACCAAAAAAAAAAAATGTAAGGAAAACTATTAAGCAAGCGTCTGGTGAGGATGCTCTAAGCTAGACACAAATTTATAAGAGGTAACACATCTTGCTTGCGTTTAATCTTTATAAATTATTTCTGTTTCCCAAATTGGAACTGCAAGTGAGGGCCACTGTCTGAGTAATTCCTTCGTAGTCGTAACCTAATGTGAAAAGATACATGAAATGTGCTTGCAACAATAGCGAAAGGATCAATAAGTTTATTTGTCTTGGAAACCAATAGGTACCAAATGGTTTCAGTAGTTTTCCCCGTTGGGGAGATATAAATAGGAAAGAAATGGAACGATTTATTGCTAAATGCAGTTTTGCGTTAAATAAATCATTTAGGCTCTAAACATATGTACTACATTACTGCTGGAACTGGTGCAATTTCCTACAACAGAAAAGAAGTGGCAACGGAACATATTACACCATTACTCATGCTGCCACTTCATTGATAACGAACAAAACCATAAAGGTAGAAATTAAAGAGATGATAATTTCATTGGAGGATCGGCATAAGAATATAATCTTATTATGGGTTTCTGGGCACTCCGGCATTCCAGGAAATGAAAGAGCAGATAGGTTGGCAAAGCAGAGCAGGACATTAAGATGCAGTAACGTTCGATTGGATGCAGTTAATTTTCATCATTTATTTCGAAGACAACTGCTTGAGGATTGGAAGAGATGGTGGGAGAGGACTTCAAGAGATAAAGGAACTAGATATTATGATATTCAGAACTCGGTTGGAGTGGCCCCTAGTATGGAGTTCTTCCGTGGATATCACGGGAGTTTCTTGTCACCTTGAATAGAATCAGATTGGGTCATTGTTGTACAGAGGCACACCTATATCGGATCGGCGTAGCAACATCGCCCCTTTGTTCTTGTGGAGAAGTGGGTGACATAGAACATTATTTTTTGGATGCTTGAACTACAAGAGACCTATTGATTCACTTGTCAGAGATCTGGTAGCTGCTGGGAGTAATACTCCTTTGAAGACTTCGTACTTTATGGTATTTAATTCTCTAAAAATCTATTTAATTCTGTTCAACTTTTTAAGGAAGAATGAAATTAAGATTTGAAGAATTTATACATACTTTTTAGTAAATTTAGTGTATATTTCATGTATGTGATATTCTTTGTGCTTGCTTTTTACAGTAATTAGGTAATGCAAGCTTTTTTGCTTTTGCTTTTCGATTTGCGGCAGGAGAGTTGATAAGTGCTGCATCTGGTTTCAGAGAAGTTCTCACGTTCCCCAGAGAAGAAAAACCAAGCTTTCCCTTTATAAAGAAGAATGCAACCCATGTTCGACGCAATTATAAAATCAACTCAACGTCCCAAATACTGTCGATTCTTTTTCGTGGAAGGCTAAGTTTTAAATAGTATAATCCATCAAAGCCAGTAAATATGGAATTAAGTTATTCTCAAGGTATTTACTGCAGAAAGTTTCACTTGAAATGTATATGTGTACAGTGGACGCAGTAAAACACTGCCTGAATTAACTCTACCAGGCTCAACTGTCATCCAGGTTAATAGAAACACAAACCTAATTGGAACAAAAATAAATTTATTGCAGTATACCGAATCCGTCATCTAGAATCTACTTTGCATAAATGATAAAACCAGCCTCTGATAAAAAAATGTGATAATGATGGTAATTCAATGCGAAAAAGATGTCATGGGTACTATAAAACATGAAAAGAAGAAAGGTCCAATTCCAAGAAGATGGAAAAGGAAGAAAAGAGAGTGTTTATGGTTTCGTGGATTACATACATATATTTAAGTATTTTTATATTTCAATGTTAGGCTTTTCAAATAAGTCTTCTAGCATAAATTTTGGAGTTTGCACTGAAAAGTTACAATCAAGTAGATGGTATAACCATTTTCTTGTAAGTGTTAATACTACATACCTTCATTATGTTTTATAATAAATATTATAATTCATACTTTCTCTATTAAATCAAATTATTTAAGCTTCTGAGACATATCCTAATAAAAACAATTACTCTAAATAAATAAATAACGATATTTTAGCTAATTCAACAGTACGTGCTCTATTGATAATGAAACAATTAACAACCGAAGCGATATGATAAATCTAATATATCTGCTATTTGGCAACGAATTTGATCCACTTTTTAGATTTTTTAATCTTAAATTATTTCCCAACAATATTTTCGTAAATCATTGTATGATAATATACCTACACAAGCGCTTACTTCGTTCGATAAATAAATAAATAAACTAATATTTATAACAACATACCTTCGTATTCGTATTTTTTGGAGCACTTGCTATCGGTACACATGATTCTCTTCAAATTGACGAACAAATTCGTGAGGTAATCCACACTGTGATTACACGAGTTTCTTGTTAGCACTTTAACACAATTATTACACGTAGCGAATTGGTAACAACAGAACCAACAAATTCACACATCTTAATCACAGTGTTGTTCTAAATTTTTGTCACGTTTTGAAAAGTCCACTTTCAATTTTTCGCAAAATAAAAATTCTCTTCGTATCACATCACTCGTCAATTCCTCCTATTTCGGTATTCGTGAAATTTCCCGAACAGAAATCGCAGAATTCCCGGAGTTGTAAAAAACCAAAACGCAAAAAAAAAGAAAAGAAAAAAAAACGAATTGGATAACGTGTTATCAAGTCATCATCCTGCGTGAATGTTATTATTTGTCGTCGTTATCCGCTTGATTGATTTCGTATTGCACGAAACTATTGCACGTCGTAGTGTCATCGATGGTGGATGACTGACTTTTGGCAAAATTGAACTTTCCGTCCCCCTAATAAAACTGGATCAGGTCCGCACATACGAACAGGACCGTTGCGTTGTGTACGTATCAAAGTATATAGTACAATATTATAGTGTAGTATATATATATATGTATATTGATGGAGCAGGTTGGATGTGATTTTACGTATATATGGTTAAGTGTGAGTGTGTTACAAATGTGAGCACCTCTCTTGATACCTGTTTCAGGTGGCTTAGCGCAGACGCAGGTCTCATCAAAAACACGAGGTCAGACCATTTACATACCTATCAGAGTTGTGCTCTGTTTATATCTTTTCGTACAATGTACAAATACAACATAATATACATATACATACGTACAAATAACTATGCACTTCGGAAAAACTTTTTCTACGATTTAAAGCTAACGTGATTCACCGTCATTCAACTTGAAAACGTATACGGCAACTACGTTGCAATAGACGTTTCGTATTTAGTGTCATGATAAATTGCAAAACTTGAATTGTACATACAGTTATACAGTAATGTGACTTTGACTGTAAGTATTGACTGTAATATATTCCATTCAAGCTGCAAAATCTTTTGGTGAGTTACCAAATCATTCAGTTTATCTATGTAGCTCCTTACCGTACACTTCAGAATTAATCGTTCTGTTGTTCGCTAAAAACTCAAAAAAAAAGACACGATTCCTTTTGAAATCTCACCAATGAGATAGCAGCATTTTTTTTAAGAATATTGACGTTCAAAACTGTTTGGGCCAGTTTATCGTTTGTATTCCACAAACTCTTGGTTTGACATCGTTATAGACAACCATCATTTTCTTGACGCAAATCGTAGACCACACAAATTTCTTTCCATGAGAACATGAGGACCCTACATGGTCGAACTTTGAAATTAAAGGTATGCCTTTCAACTGTCATAAACAGTTGCACACGATAAATTTATCCTCTCAGCGATCTCACGAGTTGGTATTCACTGATTTGCATCAATTAATACTTTGATTGTGTCGTCACCATACACATTGGCTAATTTTTTTCCTGTCTGAAAACTATTTTAACCTTTTCTATACATAAGAATATTTTCAATAAAGCTTTGTTAACAACATACATTTCTTGTGTTATTATTTATATCAATATTTGCGTTTTATTGGTGGGCAAAAACTTGAAAGCAGTTGGTGTTAACCATTGAAACATTCAATAATTATATCGCAGAATTATGCTTGGAATTTGTCATTTATGTACGTAATCTAGAAATATCTGTCAAAGTTAAATTGTTAACCATTATTGATAAAAATTGCTTAGGAAATGACTTACACAACTAATATATTATTGGAAAATATTACTATTACGCCCATAAAAAATGTGCAGTTAAATTTATCGCACAGAACTGTAATTACGGTAAAAAATTAAATTCACACACCAAATGAAAAAAAAAACGTTTATAGAAATTCTGTCACATCAAATCAATGGTTGTTTTAGTCCTCCTCTTACTGTGTTTAAATTGTTTCTTTGCAGCATATGTAACATCTCAGTTTCATAAGGTTGTCTTGTAGTTTGGTTTTTTATTTTTATTATCAATATAACTAGTTGCTATTAGTTTGAAGGATACCCATAATTGTTTTTTTTTCTTATCTCTCATTAGCTTCCTAACGTCAGGTTCAACAAGTACTCCTTGTTTAATTTTAATGATAGTAAGACAGACACTCCAACAAAAAATGTAGAGTGAAAATAGAATGATGAAGTTTTAACCAGATTACTCTACTTTAACCACATTTTACTGCTTTTGGTGTCTTCTTCATAGACAAAATATAGGTGGCGTTCATTTTTTAGACCAATTTCTTGCATTGTACTCTACGAAAAGGCGAAGCTAGAGATGGTAGCATTTTCTACACACAATCTCTTAATTTTCCATGATCAATATACGAACAGTTCACTAATTAACCTTTCTTCCTTTTAGTCCTGTAGGTACCGATGGGCTTGGCTTCTTGATGAATGTTCCCGAAAGCGTTCCCCCACACCACAAGAAAGCTCAATAACATCTGCAATTTCATCGAAAATCCCCCAAAAATATTGAGCAGTGAATTCATAGAGAAGAATAACCAGATAATAAATCCAACAGGTGAAGAGGCTCCACCTCTATTTTCCAGAACGAAATGATCACCAACCAGACATGGCGAGAGAATATTTTGACCTGCCTAAATGAAATTGGTTTGGTCTAAATCCTATTTGGAGCTTTGACTGGAGCTATGGCTTCTTGATGAATTTTCCTGAAAATTTTCTTCACACCACACACCACACTGACACTATAAGCACTGGTACTAAGCACTAGTTACGTTGATGGTTGATCTTGTGGTGTGGAAGAACAAAATAATCTAAAATCCTTCAAATCTGACGGCGATCTTGAGGAAAAATGCAAAATTCTTTTTGTTTCTTTTTTGTGGATACAGAAAATTTTCACTAAAAATTCTATAATTTAAATATATATTTGACAGCTGTCAAAATTTGACGTTTTCATAAACGCATCTTATTGGCACCAACCTATTATTACTTAATTACTCAAAAAAAGTATTTTCTAACGTTTGAATTGAATTCAATTGCACATATTATGACCTCTAACTTACTTGTAGATCTTCATAATAATTGCAATTAAATTTCCCTAATAAATTCTAACGACGGCGATTACCAGCGAAAGGAATGACTTTGATTAGTCAATTACAATCATCAAGCAATCAATGTGTTGAGATTTCACACATACATATTCTACTTCAACGGATATTTATGTAAATAATATTCTCTAATAATTACGTGTAATAACGTCGATTCTTTTAAAAGGGTCATTACTAACAAAGAAATAAGTTGTTAATAGGAATGCATATACACTCTTTAAGCTCGAGTTGCAGCAATGACATTCAGGTTAATACTCCATTGTAGTTCAATTAGAACTTATATATCCCTAGATGTGTTTTAAAGTAATTAGCGGGATATAATTGAGCCTTGTGTAACGAAGGCTAATAAGATCAATGAAAAAATATATAGTTTACTTATATAACTTACTACGGTACAGATCTATTGGTGGCAGACTCCGATATAGAAATAAAATTACCTGGAACAAAATTGAAAGTAAATACATACAGATATTTACGCTAAACACAAAAATGTAAGGTATCATCTGCGAAGCACTTTAAATATTTACCCAACACTCACATTTCGGTAAGATTAACAGGAGTTATATCATGTAGAGCTCATGTAAGTAAAGCGTGGTGAGTAAAACGATAGAAAGGCTGTTTAAATAAACTATTATCGTCAGTCATTTTATGGCGTTAGACTTATTTGCTCCGCGTAAATATAGCAGACAAACATTATCCATTGTAAGTATAATAGTGTTATAGAATTCCGGGTAGATTCTATAAAAATTGGTTGTACAAATTATGCCTTCGAAATCTTTCCTAAAATGTGCAAAAATTAAGTTACATCAGAGCTCCAATCACCGCAAATTTTAGTGAATTATTTGGAGAATATGAAATGTAGAATAGAATTTTTTTCAGTTATAAATATACTTGACACGGATTTTACGAAAACTTAATACTAAAACTGTGTCAGTGTTACCGAATGTAAATATAACATGAATATATTGCAGTCAAAACAGATTAATCTAAGAGATATACTAACCTGCTCAATTGTTTCTATGTTAACTACATACATTTTGTGTGAAATACTGCTCTAAATTATTAGATCTAGTTTCTATAGATACTATAGTTTGTTTTTTAATTCGGAGGAGTAAAGTGATAAGAACACAATCACATCAGGAAATTTTTGCTGTTTTAGGGATTTGGAGGGAAATTTAAAAATATTGTGAACATTAATCAAGAGTGGGTTTATTAACTCAGATATAATTAATTATGTTAATATCAACGGGAGTAAAAATCTAATATAACAAGCAATAGATGCTGCTAATCTTGTTCTGGACATATACATATTTCTTGCTTCTTCAATAATATTTTCGTTTCTGTGACGAAGTTTCCTTGTTCTTGGTCTGTAAGTTACAGTACAAGTTTCTTCGAACCACGATATTACTTTTAATAATAATAATAATAATATATATTTACCCAACAGATAACAATCTAATTACAGGACAAAACAAATAATAACACATGTATACTTATGAACTAAAAAAAAAAAGAAATAATAATAAACTAATAAACTAAAAGTAACTAACATACCTAGTGGAAAATTAAATAAAGTGCAAATTAGGGGTACATTTGGCCAATAGTGAGTTTAACGGCGAACAATGAATATCGATAGAATCATCAGACAAGGAGTTATAATAGGTATATAGGATAAAGTTGATCCCACTGACAGTCCCACTGTGAGTAAGTCCGGAGCATCTAGTTTGTTATGAAGTAGGTTGTAAAGAAATTTCAGGTCAGAATGATTACGCCTAACATCTAACGAGTCAACATTGAACATATCCAAAAGTGCTTTGTGACTATATCCTTGAATTGGGTAATTACCTAATTATTTGAAATACAGAAATTTTAATAAACGTCGCTGTACATGTTCAATGGCATTACTACGATACTGAATGGAGGGTGTCCAGATTACAGAAGAACATTCCAATTTCGATCACACAAAGGAAAAGTACAGTGCTAAAATAGAATCTGTATTTGTAAATTGCCTCGTTATCCGAATAATAAAGCCTAGCATTTTTAAAGATGAAGTACATATACGGTTGAGATGGTCGGAAAATGTCAGCCGAGAATCGAATGTCAGTCCTAGATCTATCATCGATTGGGTACGGATAAGTGAAGTACCATTGAGATGGTAGTCATATGTGTATATATATGATGTTCGCTTTATGAGAGAAACTCATTATTCGGCATTTAGACACATTCAAGTCCAGCTTATTTTGCACACACCAGTTTTGAAAGGCTAACAGTTGAGTTTGCAATAAGCGACAATCATCAATGCTTCGAACAGACGAGTAAAATTTTAAATCATCAGCGAATAATAATTTAGGACACTGAATCGTAGATGGAAGGTTATTAATAAATAGAAGGAACAGTAGAGGACCTAAGTTAGTTCCCTGAGGTACTCCTGAACTTGGACAAAAGCTGCTTGAGGTATGACCCGTATAGGAGACATAGTGCTTTCTATTAGTGAGATAGGTCCTGAAGAAGGAATGTAACGGTGTAGAAAGTCCAATAAAATCCAATTTACGGAGTAGGATCCCACGATCAAACGCCTTAGAGATGTCGGTGTATATAACATCAACTTGTTCATTATTGTCAAGCCTGGTGGATAAAAATTGCGTCATGATCGCAAGATTAGTGATGGTCGAACGTTTTGCAGTGAAGCCGTGCTGATTTACAGATATTAAAGACTTTCTGCGAGGGTAAATAGACTGAACGACACACGACTCAAATACCTTAGCTATATTATTTCTAATTGCAATAGGTCTGTAGTTCTCTAGTAAACCCTTGTCATCCTTTTTAAACACAGGTGTAAGCCTAGCAGTTTTCCAGACAGAAGGGAATGTAGAGGTGTTAAGAGATAAATTGAAAAGGTGACTTAATGGACGTGCAAGCACGCTAGCACAGTCTTTCAAGATGAAGGCTGGTATATTATCATTCCCCATAGTGAAATTGTCTTTAAGCTTTTTCAATTCCCGGAGAACTTCAGACTCAGAAATTGTTGTTACAGAGATAGGTAAACTGTTGGAGCACGAATAAGTGTAAGTAGATGTACAGGATGAAGATTGCAGAAAAACAGATTGAAAATATTCTTAAAAAGCATTAACAATGGCTAATGGTTGTTCTAGCAATTCACCTCATGTGCTGGTAATTGATCCAGGAATACCTGTGTCGCTTTTAGCAGTACGCACAAATTGCCAGAATTTCTTGGGATTTCTCTTAATAGAAGCTTGTAAAACGGACGCATAGCTCTCAAAGAGTAATTTAGAATTTACTTTAATTTTTCTTCTCAATTTCTTAAAAATATTCAAATGATAGGGTGACTTGGTGCTCCTGTATTGAGAGTGGTAATGGTTTTTCAGTTTAATATCACTGATGTGTTCCTTAGTGAACCAAACAGGGTAGCGGTAAGTGGTGTTACTCTTAAGTGTAAACTCTTAAGTGTAAACCTCCATCGAAAAGTTGCTGTTGGCAGGAATGGAATTCCGAAATTTTTGTTGAATTTCCTCTTTGTAATTATTTATGGAATACAGCCAATTTTCATTTTTCGTTACGTTCACCATTGGTTCCTGAGTAGACACTTTTGTAAAATAACTAAATAGGTAATGTATTTTTGACTTAAGTCAAACTTCTGTCAAATGCGTATCTACCAATTCAAGTACAGATGCTTGAACGATTGTCATTTTCCCTATGTAATAACGGTTTACGAACAGCCAATCATGACGCTACCTTTTGGCGGTGAATTTTAAATGACTCCTCCGAATTAAAAAACGAACTATGTATAACTAATCTTGATATCCTTCATCAATTTAACGTTTCAGTTAGAAGAAATACGAAACTAAGATGTTATACACAATAAATCTCTTTAGATGTTTATCATATCCATTCAACATTTACATTAATACGTAAACATATTAATTATTCAATATAAATATGTATATACCTAACGAGGAAATAAAAAAGACATTAAAAACTATACACAAATATGGAAATAGGTATCCATCAATGATAGTCTCTTGATCCGGTGATAAATCGACCACAATCACATATCACCAGGTGTGCTTCTTCGAAAAAATTAAACTAAAGAGATATTTTACTAGCTTACAATACCGAGATCAATAAAGTCGTTGTATTTTATTGGATAATAAATAAGTTACAAATCGAGCTTGCGTAACACCTAGTATAAGTACTGGTTTGGCATATACGTATATGTAGATAACCGATACGTGGTTGTCTGTTCTTTTTTCTTGGGTGCCGATGACCTTATGAGTTTTGCCTTTTTAACAAATCGTATGTTGAATATTTAATTTTCAAATTCTGCATTAAGAATATCGGGAAAGTAACTGAAGATTTTCTTGGCGTAAATACATCATACTTTCTCCAAGTGCTATTGCAACATTGCTAACTCTTTTTTTGCACACTACCATAGTCGTGATTGTTGTATTTGTTTGTTGCGTATTAAGTATTACTCATTCTGTGTATTTTCACGAACGTGCTCATTTAAATTTATTTCCATAATGTATTTATTGTTATGGAAACGGTGATAAATAAGATGCTCTGCTGTAATGATGTTTATATACCACGAAAGCAAAAAATTATGTTGATAAAAGATGGATAAAAGTTTGCCATGGCACAGAAAACGCCTGTCGTAGCTTATTCTTACATTAGTATATTTGTCAGTATATTTGGCTCTTTGGAATCTACATAGGTTTGTCCATTATTACAAATATTTAGCAATACAGTCAGCATTTATATGTGGACAACTTTGGTGACAATCAAGAATTAGTTGCTGAACCATTTTGACGAAAAACTTGTTTCAAGCTCTTTTGCAGACAGATGACCCCAGGCGTCTTGCGTACTGTCACTGGTTCAAAAATTTAATGAATAAGGGCCTGATAAATTCGACATTTTTTCTTCGAATGATTTCATCTTTCAAGTTATGTAAATTCATAAAATATGCGAATGTGGAGCACTGATAATCCTAATTTTTTTGTTGAATTTCCACTATATATCCAAAAAATCACTGTTAGGATTGCAGTTTCTAGTAAAGATTTATTTCAATTTTACCGTTAATGCAGAGAGATAGTGATAAAATATTTTTAATGAATTTGTTGAGCAACTTCACGAAGATGAACTTCAAAATGGTTATTTGCACATGCAAGAAAAGAAAATATAGTCTTTCTTTGTGAGGTTTTTGATGATTGTCTCATAAATTTGCATATGCAAGTTGAGTTTGCTTCAAGGTTGCCTGATTGGACTATTATGGACTACTTTGTGTTCTCTTATTAAAAAATGGAGTTTCAGAAGTCGAGTGCTCAATCTACATGAACTACAACAAAGGATTATGCAAGAATATGCATACATAATGCATCAAATGCTGCAGAATGCATTTGGTGGCATGTAAATCACGTTTACTATCCACCATTTGCCGTAGACGTATCCTGCAATGCTTTGGACATATCAGTAGAGAGCAAAGTGGAAGATTGAAGACCTATAGGTCGAGTGCCATCAAGATAGCTAGAACAAATAGAAAATCTTACAGGTCATCTATTTCAATCAAAGCTCCATCAAGGCGGAAGATCGTCAACGATGGAAGACCAAAATTACCACCTGCATATAACCGTAATGTTACGATTCTTCAGACTTAAAGAGCCGATAAAGAAGAAGAAGAAGCACGTTTATTTTACCACTGTTTCAATACATTTTTTGCAATTACGTAAATATTATGTCTTCACAAATTTTCCTGATTAAAGTAGATTGCTTTTTAATTAATTTTCATTCTAAGATTGAGAGCAATACAGTTTTTTAATTGGAAATTAAAAAAGCTTCCATTTGATTGTTTATTTGTTGCATAGATTTCATGGAACAGGTGCAGAAGCACCTAAAGAACGAACGGAAGCTTGCGTAGAAGATATTCGACAAAAAATGTACAATTCACCTAAAAAGTCTGTTGCAAAACTATCGCAACAAGTTCAGTTGTCAGTTGGAGCATGCCGCACCATTTTAACAAAGGTTTTAAAGTTATATCCAGTCGTAACCACGTAAAAATATTTACATATATATTTTCTCCATTCAACTACTCAATTTTAAGCGATTGACAGTACGAATTTCATAGCTACCTACCTTATTTACTCTCAAATCAGATTCTTCATCAATTAACACATATCAAATTTTGTTTTCAACATATGGCACATGGTTGAAATCAGAAAATAAAATGTTTCTAGCTGTGTCAAAATCCAATATGGCGCCTATAAGAAATAACAAATTTGATGATGATCCAAAGAAAACGAAACTTCGTAAAAAAAGTTCAAGCACACCATTAGATAGAGGAGCAAAAGTGGCATTGAGAATGTGTCTTTACTTTGTCTCTGCAAGATCATATAAAAGTGCTACAAACAAAGTAATAAAATGAGATCCTTCCGTTTTTTTCAAAAATCTCGAACGTCATTTGATGTAAGTCTACTTCCTTTTCAGGTCATAATAACCACAAAATTAAGCAACTTTGCCAAATTTACCGTCTATCTTCAATAATAAGCGAGATCGCAGTGGTGAGGATCGAAAATGAATCAGCCTGTATATAGATGTCGATAAAAATGTCATACCTGTTCAGTACCTACTTGGCTTTTTGCCGAAGTTTTTATTTACTCCGTTTTTGCTAACTTTTCCTTATGCGATCTCATTTCCTTGTGTGTAAGTGTAGTTGTGATTGTATCAATGGTTTAGATATGTCGATGGTCAGTGGTCTAGTAATTGTGTGAATTTGTGACTTACTTACTTTTCCTTAACTAAATTACGAATTATTACACACATTTACATACGTTGCATTGTCGATTGTGATTTTGAAGGATGAGTGTTGTGATCGTAATAAGAACACAACAATTTATTGACAGAATCTTCTTAACTACTTGTCAAGATTATCGCAATTATTGTATGCATTGCAATACTACAATCAAGATAACATTCAAACGCCTGCATATATATCTACTTTTAACTCTGACTTTGATTATACCTGTATATATTGTCTTGCTTGTAACGATTCATCACTATATATGTACTTCCTGGAATCACTTAATATGAAGAATGAGATTTAATTTAAATTTTGCGATAATTTAATTTTGTTTGGGTGAGACTTCCAGTTGAGAAGCCTTAAAAAAACGTTTTGATTGTTATTATATTAAAAAGATGTCTGCAGGTATTCTTCCTGTCCTTGACAAGTCTCGTCATAATTACACATTATTTAATGAGAAATGGGAACTTTACAAGATTGATTAAAATATATTTAACATACATAATTATCCAATTATTCTTGTATTACTAATAGAAAAATTAATTATAGATTTTCGCAAATAGTACAATATTATCTAATTATATCGTAAAATAAAATCATGGCTTTAAACCATGGCCTTCCAATTCTGGTATAGAAGAAAATCTCTAGCCTTTTATGTAAAGGTCAACCTTCTCTTTTCTTTTTTTTTTGTTTTAATTGTAACTGAAACTAAACTTTATGAATGACTAATCTCGTAAGTTCTTCGTCCTCGTCGGATAATCCTTGATTAATTTCTTAAAACAATTAAATGATAAATTTACCGTCTAGGAGTCAATTCAGTATTGTTCATTGAGTATTTATGATCGAATTAGAATTATTGGGTTGGATTACTAGATTCTCGTAAGTGTGGGAGTTGGATGAATATTTATGTGATGTGTGCTTGCGCGAGTAAATGTCATTGATATATCAATAATGTTGAAATTTTGCTATGCGCATGATGATTCATGTTAGATGTAAATGTTTTGAAGTTGTATGATTCAAAATATTGTTTCGGAAAATTCTTATCACGACAATTAACTAGAAAGGAAATTTTATATTATGAAGATGTGTACCTATATATATTTTTATGACCTTTACTTGCCTATCAAGTTTCCAGATATTTAATCCACCTTGAAGTCAATTTAAACTCTTTAAGATTAAAAATCAATTTATTCCAGAGTCTATATACAATTTATTAGGTTTTCGTTCAATTCAATGTATGTAAAATTGGATGTTCCTAAGGAAACTTTTCAAGTAGGTAATTTAATTTTATAATAATTAGGTTAAAGGTTGTGTTGAATATACATACATAGAAGGTGACAATCCAATTTTCAGATTTTTGATGGGAAAGGTTATATACCCAAAAAATCTGCAACTTTTACGTCCATTTTTTTTTAATTCTTTTTGATTTATTACCTTTAGCGTCTTTTTCTTCATTGGGGTGCTGGTCAAGACTTCTGTACGCTGCTTGTTTCTATTACTCTTTGTTTACTTAATTCATATTTATGGACGAGGACTTAAACCATTTAAGGTATTAGCAAACTTGTAGGAGGTTGTGAAAAATCTCATCTTTGCACATCTTGTTGTGATGGTGCACTTTGTACTGGCCCTGGAGAGGAAGTGTGCTCCTGGGTGCAAGGCCCTTGAGTTGCATAGTGCAAAGCAGTTTGAGAGTACATTCAGAGCCTGCTTAGATGTCCGTACAGTGTACAATGGCCTGAGAAGATGCCTGTCAATGACAAAATATTCATTTTGCTGAGCCTAATGCATTCTGAGGATCTGTTTTGGTTGTATGTGCCCAGACGAGTTTTAGCTTGCCTTATACCGTGGATTTTCTCCCAGTATTTCGTTTAGTTTGTTTAGGCACTCCCAAACCATTTCAAAGCTGATAATATTGAAGTTCAGAGATAGCTGGTTGATTATCAGACATTATGATAATCTCTTGCTTTTCCTACCTTCTATCGATGTTGAACTAGATGCATCTTTCAATGCCATAATAGAAGTGATTAACTGTATTCAATTGTACCGTCACAGACTTTGGTTATGTCCGGTATCTAGCAGTACAGCCTGCACTCCTGTCACTATTCCGTTTAAGATAAAACGGATATGGTGACAGGAGCGCAGGCTGTACCGCTAGATAGATACCGGACATAACTAAAGTCCGTGGGTGTACATATATAGGTTCTTCAATAAAGTAAATTTTAATCCAATAGAGTATAAAAATTAACTTGACTTCTTGACGGTAGATGTCTTATCTTTGTTTTTGCCGCTAAATTAGATCTAATTTAAGATTAAACACAAATATTGTCTACCTTAATATAGCCCATATTACTTTATTTTTGTACATTATGTATTTTTTCCACTCTACAAACACCTCTATAAACAAATATGCCTAAGGTAATTTCCATTGTTATCTCGTCTGAAATTCATATTACAATTAGATTTGAATGAGTAGATCTATGCATTCTTTACTAACGAAAAAAATAGATACAATATATTTTTGCCTTATGTAGGTATGTACCTACCTACACCGGAAATATACACAAACGAATAAATAGCAATAAAACAACACAGCAGTCAAGGCAGCGGTAATTACTTGTTATGGTTAGCAATTAAGTTTAATGTAATACGTTTTTAATGGCACACAATTTTCCGTTAAATTTGCGATTTTGTTTTCTCTTACCCGAAAACAAATCATTCTGCTTCACAGACTCCGCTTCGATGTTGACATTTTGTGAGAAAATAAACACCATTACTAAAAACCAAATCAAACATGGATGTGTATTTTGAAAAGAAAAATACCGTTACATTACTGACATCTGTCTATCATTCGGACAATGCCGCCAAAATTTGGCGATAATGCTTAAACAAACAATTGCTTGTAGTTTCTTTGGCAAGCGCAAATTCCACGCCGCAAAATTAATGTACTGCAACTAGAATACTAATGGTGTATGTTCAGAATAGTCATACCGAAAATATTGACAATATCATTAGCAATAATATCAATAATAAGCTACGTAACGTGCTAAGTAATTTATTAATTATTTGGCCTTTATAATTGTTTAAATTGGTTAAATCGAATCCGCCAAAAAACAAGCACATTTCTCAACGTACTCGCACATTATGGTTTGTACACAATCTTCTGCATACAAAGCGTAAAACTGATGGAAATTACTGAATTTTAATCAGGTAAACATACATAGCGGTAGTGAAACATGAGATATATTTATGCATATTCGAAAGTTGTTCATTCCGGACGAATTTTGCAAATAAATACGGTTTGGAGAATGAACCAGAATTCTGTTCCACTTTATAGAAATGAATTTACATGTATGTGTAAATCTTTGCTCAATATATGCAAATTTATTCGCAAATAAGAGTAAATTTAATAATGAGCAACGACCTTAATATTTATGCTGTTGGTTGGTGAAACCACAACAGACACATAAACGTTTGTTGTAAGATTATCATCTTTTATACCACCGATGATAAAATTAACTGTAAAACCCTGCAGCAAACTTTAGTGACTTTCTTTTCATGAAGACCTTCTTGATCGACTTCTTGTTGATTTTCTGCAGACCAGATTCTATAGTTTTGAGTATTGACTCAACCATTTAAATGGGCCCCATCTGTATGTAGCCAAATCTTTTCCCTTTAATTCAAACAGCAATTTCAGTTACTAATTTATAACACTTACAACATTATCTAAACAAAACACCTTGTTTTACACGAGCTTCTTCGATCTCATTTACAAACACTCCACGCCATTTACAGATTAAGTTTAATTGATCATTTTTTTACATCAGTCAAACAGGTTGTACGTGTATAATTTGCGGAAACGCATAATCGAAGGTTGCAGTTCTATATTCGTATAATGTATTATACGCATAATTTCTAAGGTTAAAAACAGAATTGTATGACGATTACGATTCAAAATATGTGTGTATGTAATATTATAATATATGTTTTTGTTTATGCACCGAACACGTGACTGTAATTAGTAATTAAAGTAATAAATGTGAGGTCTTAATATTGTATGGAACTAAACATATTTATATCGCAGCCATATAAAATTTATAGAAGGTTATGTGTCAATGCAGTACATTTTTAATTTATTCCTATCATTAGTGACACAACTGCAGAATACAAATTTCTATTAGCGTTTACGTACCACCTACCTAATCAATAATATATTCATAGTTAGTATTCAGGTTTGGAATTCTGTAACATTAATAAGAAATCTAATCTCAAATATACGCTGGGAAATTTGTGGTTTACAACTTCCAACGAAATCATGAATTATGTCAATTTTTTTGCAAAAATTTGCGCGACAAATTAGTGTTTAATAATTATTATTATTATCATTCTAGGAAAAATTACAGGCAATAAAGCCATTAACCGGTTATCATAAAATGCTTTCAGAGATGATGTAACTATATGATTTCATTAAACTATTATACAAGTATGTGTTGTTTATTAGTTAATATCAATCGTGCTACTTCTTGGAATCTCGCTATTGTCAGTTTCTTTGGATTATAATCGCTGAAAGCTATCTGTCTTATCAGAAATTTCAGATTTCTTAAAATTGCTTTGGCATTGTTATTATCTATGTACATAAATTGAAAATGTTTTTTGGAAATTGAATCCGAATGGTAATCCCATTATTTATGCACACATGAGGCACATTTTACTCGGAATGGGGTAGTCAATACCCAAAACTGTAGAATATGGTCTGCAGAAAATCCATGAGATGCCGTTCAAGGAGGTCTTCATAACAAAGAAGGTACCGTTTGGTGCAATTTTACAGCTAATTTTATCGTTGGTCTATATCTCTACCAAAAAATGCAGAATGGAGACGTCGTAAATTTTTATGCTGGATTGTTAACCGTTAACGTTTTCCTTTGGGCAGAAAATGGTATTCCATACCAAGAATTTCCATTTACTGGAAACAGTAACTCTTAGACATCATAGTTCATGCAACAAACCGATATGCTTCTCAGTTTTTGTCTAAACCTGACATAAAATAAAACTCAAGAGTTAAACAAAATTGACAGATACTGCCAAAGACCAATTAAGAACTTTATTTGGTTTATTGATTCTGCAAGGTTTATGTCCTAAACCGGAATATAGGCTTTACTTTAGCCGATGTGAAATCATCGAGACTCAATTTTTTTTTTTCTCGAATAATGACTGAAAAACGGTTTCACCTTTTAAGATTTTTACATGTTGCGGATAATTGAGCCTTAGATCCAACTTCACCAAATAGAAAATACATAGTATAAAATTCTACCCGTTCTGGATCATTTGAATCCGTGACAGGATTGAAGAGTAAACTTGGTTGGAAAAAATATATCTGATTTATGTGAAAGCAACCAACAGTATAGAAATTTTATTGTGTTACGTGAATTATGGGCAGCAGTGTATTAAAGACGTTATTTACTAATATTTTCTATTACTTCGGTCCATTAGTGAATAACAATTAATGTTTTGCGTAGCAACTACAGGTTTAAATAAAAACAATTTTTTGCAATTAATTAAGTAATATACTTTCGTTAAAGTTAATTAGATCTTATATAATTCGTTTTAAGTAACCATTTTCAGTATTCAAAGTTCACAGGGATTGTCTTCTAGACTGCGCATAATATTATTGTGTATATTCAGATTTTATTATCTATTTTATGTATTTGGTTGCGAGATGATTTGTTTCCTAACATCATTCTAGAGAAAATTATGGGTAATTCAAGCAAAGAGGATTATAACTCTTGTACCGAATTTATGGCAATTGGTTTCTTAAACAGAATTTTCACCATTGGCTTTAAGACGGATAAGAAAATGAAAGTCTGAATACTTTATCAATCATTGAATTGTGGATCACAAATATTAATTTGATATTATAATCAACCAGCCATAAGGACACTAAGCTCTAACACCACCAACTCAAGATTATTCTGAAAATGCATTGAAAGACCAGAAGAAGAATAACCTAGAAAAATGAAACAGAATTGCACTATGCTAGGTACCAGGAGACACTGAATCACCAGCAGCGAGAAAGCTCACCTATTACCAAACAAGGGTGCCACAACTTTATTTGTGGGACCGGGGCCATTTTGTGGTATAGAAATGAGTACCCACGAAAAAGAACTCAGAAACAACTCAGAGCATCCTTCCATCAAGAATTTTAAATAGCTGCGTTGCCCCAAAGTATGCCAGAATGGTTCTGGAACATTTATATTAAAGGAAATAAAGTTAGTTTGGATTGCATTTGTGACTCGTCCTCGCGGTTGCCGACGAATTGAATTCGTACAAGTGATTTTGTTTATCAATTCCCATCCTAAGAGTACTGTTTCTTCGGTTTATACTTAGCTTTTTAGTTTTTACTTGTAATGGATGAATCCTACGAAGAAATGAGTTATGATTGCGCTCCTGAAGATGATGAAGAAGAAGAATGGGCAAGTTCCGACCAAGATGTCGGCAAAGATAGCGTAAATATCGACTATTCCATAGATGAAGAAAGTGACCACGACGAGGGTAATGATGCTAATAATCTCAGAAATACTGTCTTATTTGAGATTCTTTGGGTAGAAAATGGTATTCCACGGCCAGAATTTCCATTTACTGGAAACAGTGGCGGTCAGATATCACCTAATGCAAACTCTTAGAGATCATAATTCATGAAACAAACCAATATGCTTTTCACTTTTTGCCTAAACCTGATATAAAATAAAAGTCAAGAGTAAAAAGCGGACAGATACTGATTGGTTTATTGATCTTGCAAGGTTTATGTCCCAACCCAGAATATAGGCTTTACTTTAGCCGACGTGAAAGCATCGATACACAATTTTTTTCTCGAATAATGACTGAAAAACGATTTCGCCTTCTTTTAAGATTTTTACATTTTGCGGATAATTCAGCCCTAGATCCAACTTCACCAAATAGAAAATAGTATAAAATTGCACCCGTTCTGGATCATTTGCGTCAGAAATTTCTGAATAACTATATACTTGACAAAAACATATCCATTGTTGAATCATTGATAGGATGGAAGAGTAAACTTGGTTGGAAACAATATATCCCATCCAAACGCCAGCGATTTGGTCTCAAGTCATATGCATTATCTGAAAGCAACCAACAACAGCCAAAATTGTTCTGGGATTATGAGATCATTTTCTGAATAAAGGTTATTGTGCATTTTTGAATAATTTTTATACCAGTATCGACTGACAAAACTGACCAAACAGCAAAGTGTGGCAATGTTCAAAAGGAAAATAATGATACTATAATGGAAGGATAAAAAGGATGTTGTAATGATTAGAACCTCACATGATTCATCCATGGAAACTGCTGCTACGAAAACGAGTTCAAAGGAGAAGTTAAAATGTGTATTGCACTATAGTGCTAACATGGTTGGTGTAGACCGATCTGCTAACTATGTACAGTTCCATGACTGGAGCAGAATTAGAGGCAAAAATATTTCATGACAATATTGCAACACTGAACTCATACCACAAATATAAGAATCTTGGCGGACAACTGCAAAGACTGAACTTTTTAGTAGAGCTTGGAGCACAAATTATCGAAAAATATACAAAAACCAACTACACTGGATCTCTTGTTTTCTATAGCTTATTAACCTCTTAACTCTAAATTTGAGATGCCGGATTTGTACTCAACGAGGAATTCGGAAGGAAAGCAGATGCTGGTGTCAATCATGCCGTTAAGCTCTTTGCTTCTCCCCTCTTCCTCCCCTTCCCTCACCACTCTTTGTTTTGGCAAATATCATACAAAATAAAATTATGCTTTAAACATATGTATTTGTAATTTAGAAAGATTTTGATTAACAGTTGCCTCTTTGCCATTACGTACTGAACATTCGGAATCGGCTTGAGCCAGGTTAACCCAGCGGATTGCTGGCTATGGGGTTAATTAAGAAATTTAGTGTTTAGAAGACGACCAACGAAACTAAAATAATTAAATGACAATATTATGGAGGAAATTGATGCAATTCAACCAGAAATGTTAGAGATATGCTGGGTACAATTTGGAGGAAAAATTGATAGTCTTACAACAAAAAATGGAGATTACACTGAGCAATCCCTTTCTTTATGATAACCCCATACTTTGCTTGTATTGAAAATAAATACGCAGCTATCTTCAATAAACATTCTAGCACATTAATGTCTACAACAATCTCATTATACAAAATTATTCGCGTTAGTTACGAGATTTTCTATTACTTCCATTAAAACTACATATTTTTTGAATTTACAGAATATGTGGTTGTAAATGATGCATGCATTTACATACGAATTACGTACGTGTTTTACAACATAAATGACGCACCAACTATTCTTTAGTATGCTATGTTGGTGTTTGGTAAACAACAACAGAATACCGCACTTTTCTGTAATCCGGTGAATAGTTTCGGTTTGATATATTACCGTCACGATAGAGTTGCTACCTTAAATAGGATTTCGAATCAGATAGTAGAAATTAAATAAGTGTATAATTTAATGGTCGGTGATCGCAAACAATCGCCACAATATCTCCAAGAAATTGTTGCTTTATCTTTTGATTGTATAGAGATATTATCAAGATGTATGTGAGAGAAATATACAAATTTTATTGTGTTACGTGAATTATGCGCAGCAGTGTATTAGAGACGTTATTTACTAATATGTATTTCCTATTACTTCGGTCCATTAGTAAATAGCAATTAATGTTTTGCGTAGCAACTACAGGTTTAAATAAAAACAATTTTTTGCAATTAATCAAGTAATATACTTTCGTTAAAGTTAATTAGATCTTATATAATTCGTTTTAAGTAATCATTTTCAGTATTCAAAGTTCACGGGGATTGTCTTCTAGACTGCGCATAATATTATTGTGTACATTCAGGTTTTATTATCTATTTTATGTATTTGTTTGCGAGATGATTAGTTTCCTAACATCATTCTACAGAAAATTATGGGTAATTCTGATCAAATATAAATTAAGAAAACAATAGTTTCAAGACGGATAAGAAAATACAAGTTTGAATATCAATCATTGAATTCTGGAACACAAATATTAATTTGATATTCTAACTAACCAGCCATAAAGGCACTAAGCTCTAACAGCATCAACTCAAGATTATTCCCAAAGTGCATTGAAAGAGCAAATAACCTAGACAAATGGAATGGAGTTGCACTATGCTAGGTATCCAGAAGACACTGAATCACCAGCAGCGAGAAAATTCACTTACTACCTAACAAGGCTGCCACAATTTTATTTGTGGGACTATAGCCATTTTGTGGCATAGGAATGAGTGCCCACAAAAAAGAGTACATACAATTTTCAATATTCACGCTCCCCCAAAGTATGCCAGAATGGTTCTGGAAGATTTATATCTAAGGAAATAAAGTTACGCTTCAGTGCTAGTTTGGATTGCATCTGTGACTCGTTCTCGCTATTCTGTTTTGTTTCTAGGCATTAAAATAGTGACACATAGTCTCAAAGGAACGTCAGCCTCCAGAAAATGCCAAAAAGACTTTTGGAGATAATTGTTCCTCTTTAGCGAAGCCACCCAGACAGTTCTCCCCACTAGGGGGGTTAACCTGTGTTTAGCCCCCTAGAGGAGGTACCGCTAGGAGTCGTTTCCTTCTTTAGTGAACGTCTCTCCAGCGATTTTGTCAGATTCTGTTACAAGCACCTATATCGATTTAAGTGCAGGCTAATATGCATGCAATATGTTATGTGATTATAATTTTTGTTCCCAAAGATGACTCTTGTACCTGAAAGATTCAGGATTTTTGCTCTGGTGTATCCTATTTTCTAGATATGAGCCTACTTTTGAGCATTTATGTTTCTCTTTTCCATTTTTAATTGACTGAAATAACAGATCATCAAATTCAACCTTTATGTCTCTGCCATAGTATTAAATAAATCGTGTAAAGCAGATTTTGAGGATTTTCTCGTTTGGTGAGGGAATTATGGTGCTTAGGTTCATTAAATTGACCACTGATTTCAGAAGAAGTTGGTAGAATTGTGTTTAAACTTGAAGAATGTAAATTAAATAGAAGTAAACTCCAAAAAAGTTTTACTAATACTGCCAAAATGTTTGCAATCCACTCTTGTAATAAGACAGGAAAATTGCCATTTTCATTTGATGATTAATAAGGATTTTCTGATACACTTGACCTTATTTGGAGCTCGAAACACTTTCCTTGCATTTAGTACTTAGTCTTCCTAATCTGAGGATTAGGTTACTGGATAATACTTTTGTAGGAGCAATCTTAGCGTTATCTCTTGATTCTTAGTACATGTTTAATTTGAATTGGATTTGTTTAGTGAGGCTTTCTTAAATCCTTCTCTCAGCCTTCTTATAGCCTTATCGTATCTGATAATATAGAAGTTTTCTGGTTTGAAACATTTGGAGGTATTCCATGGAAATTTCTAGAAGCAAAAAGCAAAGGCTGTGCTAGAACTAGGCAGAAACAAACTATCGGTCCTCACCGACTTTCTTATAGGGCATTGGCAGCTTCCTTTCCTCGGGAAACACATGGCAAGGATGGGCTTGAAACAAAATTCACAATTCACTCAGAAATTCGAATTAACCATTTCGGCACAGATTTTATAGACGAAGCTAAAGTACCTTCTCTGACAACATCTGCTATTGCAGTTTATTAACGCTCTTAAATTGGATTTGGAGCTATAAATGCAGGAAAACCATAGCTGTTTACACCTCATATAAGGTGGAACAATAGTCCAATAGAAAGCTGAGCCAAAGCATTCTTAAATGAATGCTTTTTTTGTCTTAATGCAGTGCTTTGGAAAACGAAAATTTCGATTGCAATCTCAAAAATGCAGAGCTTAGCAATGCCTAAAAAAATATTCAGTCAAAGCGGGAATAATTTATAAAAATTCTAACCAATTACGTCTCTAAGGGCAAGACGTTGTTAAAACTAAATTTAATGAAGTTGGATATCACTCTCCTTATTCAGCTTTCTTACATTATATCCTCGCGAAATATTTTTTAACCTCTATTCGACTCAATCTAATTATCTTCACCTTTAAAGGTCTCTGCGTCAAAATTCAGTTTATGGTCACGCACGATACTACATCACTACAATTAATCATTAAGCGACAGGCAACCGACCAAAAATAGCTCTTTTATTTAGTTGCAAACTGGACGACTATAGGCCAGTTTGATTCTAAAAAAAGAAAACCACGCTAAAAGAGATTTAGTTTCCATTTATTAATGTACCACGCCCTCGCCGTAGTAGATACTCTATCTTAATATACGGTTGCTTGGGATGGAAGCTAAAGTAAAATAATCTGATACAATTAGTTAATGATCGTCGTTAATTAGTGTCGATATTTTTAGCACTACGTCAATAAATGTAAATAATGAAGTCATTGTCAGTGTGACTATATTTATCGCGGAATAGTTAATATGATTAGGTGATTAGTTGCAGTATGTTAATTTCACATGAAGGTTATCATAAAGTTAGAAATATATTTTAAATTATTATAACTTTTTATACACATTAAAATGAAATTCTGTGGTCTTCATGACAAGTAAGTCATCAAGAGGCACCAAGTATGTTGAAGGTATCATGGATTCTTCCAAGACTTCTACATCAATGATGCTCTGTGAAAAGGGGGAAATGCTACCTCCATATGTTGTTTACAGAGGAGAACATCTATGAACAACGTGGGTGGAAAATGGAACTTCAGGGTGTAGATACAGCCAGCAAAACGAGTACCACGGAATTGAAAATATAATTTGTATCCAGTGCGGAGCACCTCCCCCACATTTTTCGTCCGGTCAAAGAATTCTTAATCAACGTTTTTCAAGATAGTCTCTTAAGCGAAGATTTCGCAAATTCATGCCCGCCAAGATTACCTGATCTTAATCTAGTGAATTACTACTACTACTACTACTACAAGAATTAAAAGATAATTACGGAGCAAATTGGTGCAATTCAGCCAGAAATGTTACAAAATCCTGTGTATAATTTAGAGGAAAGATTGGTACTGTCAACTGGGGTAACATTGGCCCAACCGAATTTATATATTTGTTTTTTTATATCTTCCACAAATTTTGATAAATGTTAGTAATTTGAACTGCAATTTATTGATGACTCCTTTAGCCAGTAAAACACATGAACTTAAAACTTTGAGATCTTCTCTATAGGTGGCAGCACTGTTTTAAGTAAATCAGTTGTTTGGCTTTGTGAAAAATATCTGAAAACTTTTGTATTGTGAAACTGAATTTGAACAGAAAAAATTGGTAAGTACAACGAAAGTTACTAAATATGATTGGTAAAATAATGTAAGTTTAAATTTGAATACATTCTTTGCTGTATTCATAATATTTTATGAAGTTTGAAAAGAGGCAAGTTTTTATATGCCACTGGGGTAACATTGGTCCATAAGAGCAAAGCTTGAACTCTGTTATCTCATGAGTATATAACACAATAAATGCAAGATAACAGAATATAATACATACTTCTTTTTAATCTCTTCTGAAAGAAAATCCTAGAACACACAGGCACTAAGTAAATTGAACGTGTCATAGATTCTTCCAAGACTTCTACATCAGTGATGCTCTGTGGAAACGCAAAGAGCAAAATGCTAGCTCCATATGTTGTTTACAGTAGAGAGCATCTCTTGACAACGTTGATGGAAAATGCACTTTCAGTGTGTAGATAACCGATCAAAAATTGGATGGTTTGACCGTGCCACCTTCGGAGATTGGATTTTCAGTTTGCTGTTACCAAGACTTAAGAAGCAAAAAGAAGTGACACTCCTTATTGGCGATAACTTGTCTTCGCACATGAATGTAACAGTTGTAACGCATGCCAAGCGAAAGACATTAAATTTGTATGTTTTCCTCCTGACTCTACACACCTTGTCTCTTGGTGTCACATACTTCCGTCCAATTAAAGCAGCTTGGAGGACTATCTTGAAAGCATGGAAGGAATGTATTGAAGGAATTCGATGTAGAACGCTGACCAAAGACAGATTTCCATCGCTTCTGAAGCAACTAATGGAGACACCAAAAGCACAGAAGGAAAATAGTTTGGTTTCTGGTTTCAAGAAATATTGTATCTTCCCATGCAATAAGCAAGAGATCATACATCATTTGGCAAACAAAGAGGTGGAGAAGGAGTTAGTTGGCAATGTTTTTATGAAACAGTTAATTTAAAGAAGAAGTGAACTCGATGTGAAATCTACAGCTAGACGTAGAAAATTACACTATAGGTTAAATCTGAATGTTTCCACATTAAAATATACCCTCGGTTAAGTAAAATATTATCTGCATATAATTTTAGTGGTTTTATCAAATCAGTTTGGTAAATAAGAGGTTATTTTGGGGTTATAATGGGCCAAGTTGAGTCTGAATGCATTTTACTATGGAAATTGGAACTTGGGCCAATGTTACCCCAGATCAGGGTAATTCAGGTAAAAATAAGGCAACATGTTTCCAATGACTCTTTATTACTTCATATAGCAGCCTTTATATAGTATTTCATTAAAATAAATTAGTAGACACATTCGTTACAGAAGTTTACTCTTAGAATGGTGAAAAAGTTGGGCCAATGTTGAGGATATTTAAAAAGTTTAGATACGTTTAAAATCAGCACAGCTTGAGAACTAATCTGCGTAATCTAGTCTCTCTTAATTCTGAATGCAACAAAACTGCAATTTAGCATTTGCATAACATATTTTGTTAAGTTTTATGTATGGGAAACTTTTACTTTCTCATAGTGTACACTACAGAGAAAGTATCAAGCACCACTTATAGATTCCCCATAAACATTATTTTATATCCAATTGCACAGTTCACAAACCATATAAATACCGAACTTTCTAACAATACAATTTACTACAATTTTACTTAATAATATATTTTTAATCCTTTCACTAAATACCATTATTTAAGTTATCTTATACCTAACCAGGAAACCAAATGCAATGCAGCTGTTTAATCAACAAACTGAAGAAGGTGAAGGAAGCAATCTCCATGAATGTATACATACGTAAACAAAGTATATTATTATTTCCTTTATGAATCTGTCTGCGAAGATATAGACCTATTCTTTTATATCTGAGTACATATAACCTATGTTTATTTATCTTGCATGCATTACAGGAGGCCTTCACGCGAGTTTGTTAAATTAACCATTGTCAAGAGCACCCGTCAAGCGTATAAATCATTTTCTAATCAGATGCTTCATTCTGTAGCTGTATTCTCTTAACAGTATCGAATGTTTTACAAATTATCGCTAATATAATTACGACTAAATTATAAATTTAGAAAGAAAACATCATTAAATAATGTTTTTAAGTAGTGATAGTTTCGTGTTTAGTGCCCTTCAGATCTAGAAATAAAAACTAAACAAAGTGAGAATTTTATTTACCACAAGGTTCTCGTATAAATTACCCATGTAATCCTATTATTACAATCAATTATTACAATAAATTAATGGAAAATATCTGTTAGCAATAGTAACCTTGTTGCGACCATGTATAATTTAACATTATTATTATAAATTAAGTATGAGGTTATCATAAAGTAAGGGATATTTTTTAATTTATTATAACTTCTTAACAAATTAAGTTAATAACAAGAAATTAAGGAAATCTAATTGCTTATCTCTTGCTAGTATCGTTCACCGTTTACAGTTACAGATACCACCAAACGGTGACTTCCTTGTCATGAAGACTTTTTTGTAGGATTTCTTGTGGATTTTCTCCAAACCAGTTTTGACTAACCCTACGTTAGTGCGGTCAGTAGTTATCACACGATTTGTGCGGTGGGGTTTGTGACACCCCATGGCCATTACTAATCGTATGAATAATTTATACAAGACTAAAACTCCTAAAACGTGTTTTAACAGGTTTATTGATATGAATTGTCAAAAGTTCAGTAAAATAATTTAACGTATGAAATGTAAAACAATATATAGAAAAATATGTAAGAAGCTGATAACATATTTTTCATAATTACAAATAAATACTTTCAAATTATTCAATTTCATTTTGTACAATACAAACACTGCATATAGGTGTGATATGGTCTAAGCAAATAAACTTTTCGCATATATTACATTTGTATCTGGTTTTTCGATCTTTAGATCTCGGACATTCTGCGCAACGTTGTTGAGTACTTGTCTTATAAAGTTTGGGCGGATTTGAAGCTTGTTCAGTATTCGCCAAATTTGAAACAGTTTGTCTTAGTGCTATCCGTATTCCTCACTAACTTCTAAACATCTCTCGTTTTAATTCATTTTTTCTTTCACACTCCAACTCCATCATAACTTCATCCATATATTTTTGAAGCATTTCCTGTTCATTTTCATATGAGCTGTACGCCATTTTTATATAAAATGTAATAAAATTCAAGTTGGTCACCAAAATTCCTATTAAAGTAGATGAATATATATGTTATATATTTAAATATCTAAGAAAACAAAACAAATTACTCACAAGAAAAATTACGAGAATGGGTGGGGTTTACCACACCCCAGGTATATAATATGTACTACAATCTCACTCTGCTGTCACGATAGTACCGACTGCGATAGTTTTTCATATAAACCGACTAATGACAGCAAGGTATGCGCAAGATCATCGTTTGATTTAGTGTAGACTAGATATTATAGTAAAACAAACATGCGCAGGGTTTACCACACCCCACCGCACTAACGCTGGGCTAATAAGGGTTCAATTTCCTAGTAGCCAAATCTGTCTCCTTTAATTCAAACAGCATTTTCAGTTTATATGGATACATTTCTAGAATTTATCGAATTTTCCAAACCATGGGATATAGCACTAAAATGGCTGCAGTCCCCATATTGTTAAAACCAATAGTTTCTATCTCGTTTGTTGCATATAACTCAGAAATGTATCGATAATTAAATCTAAAACGCAATTTAGCTAATAAAAACTTAGTAATCATTATAAAACTAACGTTATGTAATTTAAAAAATCTCTCTCGTACACATCCTAGCAATTCATCTTTCCAATTAACGCCCGACCTTTAACGCAGATGAAATTAATGGAAATCCTTTTTCAGAATGTCTCACAACGGTCAAGCCTTTCATTAAAGAACTCTCCCAGAATGGAATAAAGCTTACGCGCTTCTATTAATTCCGCATAACCTGTCCTTTTATATACTAGCTAATTTGCATTCAGGTATGTAATGTATGCTTCTCGGCTATATATCCAGGTTTTTTTTTGCATCGATAGACGACTGAATGAAATATCTATCACTCTATTACAGAATAGAAAGATAATTTTTGCAGGTGTTCGCATACGGGAGAAGTTTAATAGCATCCGAATTGTCAAGGGCATTTTGGCCGTAAAAAGAAGTTAGATGACCAGGGAATTAAAATTTGCAACTATTTTAAACAAATTAATTTGTTTTAATTAAAATTTTTATAACCGACCTAATCGATTTGAATTTTCTCCCAGTTAAAAGTTCTGAATCACAGAATTTAATGTCAATAACATACAGGGTCTGCTCATATGAAACTAAATTATATAATATGATCATATAGTCCATAATTGTTAAGTCCGGAGATCTTGGTGGAAGGTCTACCATCCGATTATCAATTGTTTTCGCTAGACCAGCATTGTTTGCTTATTTATATGCAGTAAATATCGTTTATAACGACGTTGAAGGGACCAACGAAATTTGGTCGTTATAAGAGTAGACCGCTATATCCAAATACCAAATTATTAAACAAACACATTTTATTTATCCTAGAAAATACACTTAAACAACGAAAACAATATTCTAGTTTTATAAAATACGAATAAAAAAAAATCTTTTTCAACTTATTTTACTAACAATTTAACACATATCTATATAATAATACATAGGCACGGACTGCATTGTACATACATGCATATTTAAATTTTAATTAAAAAATCAGTCATTTTGGTTTGTTGCAATTTTTTGTTTTCTAAGAAATGTTTTTCAAATGGAGCAATGCAGAATCTGTTTTAGCGTCTTTCAAATCTTGATTAAATGTGAAAAAATGCTGAATCATTTCAACTGCTGAAAATGCGTCCTCTATAGTAGGTGGTTGAAATTTATTTCTAACTCCAAGTTTGCACTGGACCCAACTTCCTCCGTTTCGAGTTCTTCATCAACATTTGAAAAATTATTCCAACCCTCTTGTGCTGCCAGGTTAACTACAGGTAAAGTGCGGACCCATTCAGTTAAAGGTACGTTATCTTCCTCGGTATTATTTTGTAGTCGAAGCCACTCAGCTAAGGGTAAATTATCGTCATCAAAAGAGCAACCCAGCATGTGCAAAGCAATTTGCTATTGTCTGTTGGGAAACGCGATCCCAAGCTTTGGAAAGTAGAAAAATAGCCTGCAGGATATCAATTTTTGAGGAACATCATTCTCGTCAATGTCTTTTACAAGCTTTATAATTTGAAGTTTTCTAAAATGTGTCTTTAGAGACTTTATTACACCCTGGTCCATCGGTTGAAGAACTGACGTGGTATTTGGTGGAAGGAAGCCAAGTTTTATAGCTTTTAAATTTTGAATATTTGGATTGAGTTGGACAGTTGTCCAAAAGCAATGGGATTTTCCTTTTTTGCCCCATTGTGCAATTATTTTTTCAAATAATGCTTTTTTAAAGCATCGAGGATGCTTAGCTTTGCCAATAACCACAAGCTTCATTTTTCCAGTCATATTTGTCGCTACAAGAACAGTCAATCTATCCTTACTGAGTTTACCACCAATACATTTTTCCTCTTTAAATTTCATAATTTCATAAATTTTGTCTGGCATCATTCTGAAAAATAAACCAGTCTCATCTGCGTTGAATATCTCTTCGTCTGTATATTATTTTCTTAAATCCGGCCACACTGTATTTAACCAGTCGTCACAAATCCCTGTAGGTACATACATCTATCTGTCGCATTTCGCCTTGCCTCTTCATAAAGCTGTAATTCCCCTAGCCAATTCGAAGCTTCCCCACCGTTTTCTTCGTCGTTATAAAAGATAATTTGATCCAAATTTCAGGCTATTTTTCGTCGTTATATTAGCTTCGTCGTAATATCCGATGTCGTTATATCTAACTGATAGGTTTTGCGTTGAGAAAGCATTGTTTCTGGCCAGGACCTTGAAATTTCGTCGCAAAAACAGATATGTCGTTATATCAGATGTCGTTATAAACGATATTTACTGTATCCTGATGAATGCAACCATGCTTCATGAGACTAGAAAGATTTCTCAAGAACATCATCGTTATTAATCGTATCACTAACCGTAATTTAGCCTGGTTACGTCATCAATTGGTAAAAATTCTTGCACGCCATCAAATTTGTATAGAAAATTACAAACTATCATATTTTGTTGGGAAATTAGGAAGCTCTGCCCAAAATTCTTCCATATAAACTTTATGATTTATTGCAAACATGTTTCAATTAAGAAGTAACATTAATGACAGATGTATTTTATAATAACTCCATGGCTTGCTAGAGGGTAAATTTAGATCGCATGGTAGTATATTAATTATGCTGATTTAAATTGCAAATTAGAGAAATTATTATAATTACCAAATCGTCAAAAAAAAAACAGGCTGAGGACAAATAATCAGATATCCACGTATGTCATGTTAGACTTTAAACAAAATATTATTCGAAATCAAGAAGCGAGAAGCTGCTTCCTGTTAATACTGCAAAATTAGCAGAGTTATCCACCGTTGGGACTTATATTGAATTGCAAATAGCTATGCGAAGAATGTGTCTGCCATATCCGGTTAATATTTAAATATTCATTAAATACTAATTACATCACAAGTTTATTACGTTTTTTTTTCGAATTGTTTGTAACCTTGTTTCCGCATGCTAATTTACTAACTGTACGATGCTGTTTATTTGTACTTCTATCATATGTAAGTGCGTAGTAATAGAAGCACTTTCGTTTTCCTCTTGGATTGCATGATGTGTGTAATACGAAGTGGGTATTTTGTGGTTCAATTTAAGATGATATATAGTTCAATAAAATTTAATTTTATTCTTGCACACCCATATTATTTCAAATTATTACAAATTAATTTTATGAAAAACTGTTTCCGTAAAGTGTGGCTAGTTACATCTCCAGTTTTTAAGAAATTAGTTAATAGAGCTATGAATTAAAGGTAGATTCGAAGGACAACCAGGCCACCGAGCATAGCTGAACTTCATTCTAGCCTAGCAGATTTAGTTTGGCTAAATCTCTATGCCAATACTTTTGTTCCACTTTAGGGTGAATATAGGAATTTAAATTTTATATCATGTTTATAAGTCTATGCCACAAGTACCCTCCCAACTCTGCGAAAGTAACACTGGTGTTCTTTACGAGAAGAAGGAAGTTAGACGGGCTAAAACCACCAACACTTTATAATTCAGTCAAAAAACAGAATTTTTAGGATTGATCCTTGACTGGAATAACATGGAATAAACATCTTGAACAAATGATAGACAAGTGCAAACGAGCGCTAACCACCGCCCGAAGGACAATTGGGAAAACATGGGGATTAAAGCCCGGTATGATGCACTGGCTGTACACTGCAGTGGTAAGACCTATGCTAACCTGCGGCTGCCTGATTTGGTGGACTAAAGTTACACAGAAGCAAGCGATTACAAAACTCGCAAAGGTTTAGAGGTTAGCCTGCCTGTGTATTACTGGTGCCGCAAAAAGCATGCCAACAGCTGCTATGGAGAGCATGCTAAACCTGCCCTCCTTGGACATTTACATAAGGGGCGAGGCAACAATAGAGGCGCATACACTGAAATGCGGTAGAAACTGGAGAACGCAGAATACTTTGGGGCATGCCAGAATAACCCTACCTTCAAAATGGACTACGATACAATGATTCCTAACCTCTCTTTTGATAAACCGTTCAAGGTTGTCCTAGATTGGGATGAGTGGGAAGAAAAACCTGGAATCCGAAGCCAGATCTGCTATGCAGACGGGCCAAAGACAACGACAGGTTCTGGAGCATGTAGGTATATGTGTATGTGGGGAAACCTTGAATCATGAAGAATATATGATGTTGGGGAGCTGAACCTCGATAGATTTTCTCCTCATGTCAGGACACAACGTGTCCTAGAGGGAGATGACTGAACGCCAGACAAGATATGCCACTAATGAGAACTCCATCTGGACCTAAACACTCTCGGGCTTGAGGAGCCCAACATAGCGGATAAAAAGGAGCCTGCAATCCTGTGTTAGGATCAGACAAATCCCTAAGTATATGAAGATCTTTTTCTATAGTAAGCTATTATTACCATACGACTTTTGCAGAAACTTTTTTCTTTTATGGTTAATGGATGGCCAAAAAGCACAATGAAAAAGATTAGATAGTCCCACAATAATTCGACG
This sequence comes from Popillia japonica, assembly GCA_004785975.1. NCBI lineage: Eukaryota > Metazoa > Arthropoda > Insecta > Coleoptera > Scarabaeidae > Popillia > Popillia japonica. The sequence continues at coordinate 36,012 of SMLS01063391.1, forward strand.
AATTTGTAATTTAATGTGAATTTTAAATTAAAAGACAATAAGGATGACAAATCACATCTTTACGGTACACTTCAAAGGTGATCGAATAGGTCCCCTCAAAAGATAATTAAAAAGCATTTTTTTATAAATAATTTATTTTTAAGTCGCCTAAGAAATACGATTTTGGAAATAGGCAGAATCCACTTTCTCGTTTGTCACGAATAAATCCAGCAAATAATTGAAACTTTCATTTAATAATTTTTACCAATAAAACTGCTCGACTATGCTTCTCTCTGCATTATCTTAATGGCAAGAATTTTTTCTTCTTTGCTGAATGAGAAAGTTACCTCAATTACCAATTTGACATTAATTATTGTCTCTCATTTATCTTTGAAGCTTTTCTTTTATAGACGGAAAAATCTTCGAGAAGACTCCTACTCAGTTGTCATTCACAGGTGGTGCCGGATTTTTACCGACTAAAATCCCCTATTTGTGCTCTTGCACTCTACACCGGAATCCGCTGCCGTATTTCTTCAGTGCAGGGTGTGTCTAAGGCTACGGTCTTCTTCTATCCTCCTCTTCCTTTGTTTTTACTATTTTTCCAAGGCAGTCAAGTAGTGTGCGGCTATGCAATTCCATTATCAAATATTCTTCTGGTCTCTTCTTCGTATTCTCGTCTATTACCTGCCCATCACATATGAATAGTGTGTGGTGAGCGTCATTCACCATTCCGCAGTAGGGGCATTCATCCGAGTGCACCTTCCCTCGCTCATACAGGTATCGCCTGAAGCCCTGAAGCATCCATGGCCTGACAGCGCCTGTGTGGTAAAGTAATTGGCTTCGTTTTCAGGCCCCTCCAACCAGTTTTTAATATTAGGGATCAGTTGGTGTGTCCAGCGGTCCCTTCGCCTTCCCATGCCAACTGCCATTTCCTAATCAGTTCTTGTCTGGCTTCTTCCCTAGGTGTCCCGGTATAGCGGATGTATCTTTCCCACGCAGCAAGTTCAAACTGAGCGAGCTTTATGATTACTGCTACCGCCCCGACGGAGATTGTTCTGTAGGCGCAGCAGACTCTTATGCATGCTACTCTATGGAGTGATGTCGATTTTGGGCGTAGTTTAGTGTTCATGGTCGCCTCCCACCATATCGGTGCTGCGTAAAAGATCTGCGAATGAAGAACGCCAGCCAAGATTCTTCTTTTAGAAGCTCAAGGCCTCCCACGTTAAGCAATAGGCATGAGAGTGCGGGGATGGTCCTTTCTGCTTTAGGAATTCTTTCTCGGATATATGTTGCGAAGGACAATTCGGAGTCAAGACAGACTCCCAGATATCTTATCAGCGGTTTTGGGGCTAACGTGTGTCCCTGTAGCGTAAACCGAATCCTCCCAATTTTACGTTTGGTGGTCAGAAGAACGGCTTCTATCTTCTCTGGTACTAGCTGAAGGTCTCTGGTGATTCTGAACAGGGGTAAATCTACCAAGCCCATCAAAATCTGTTCGTTAATGGCTGTCACTATCACGGCAAATCGTCTGCGAAAGCAACGATTTGGACCGCTATAGCATTTTGAGTAGGTCGTCGTACATGACATTCCATAATATCGGTCCTAACTTTGATCCCTGTGGCACTCCGCTGTTTATTTTGTAGCTAATGACGACTCCTTCCGCTTCAGCTATTATTTCTCTTTCCGAGAGGTATGACGCAATGATGTTTTGGAGACTTCGTGTGACTCCTCTCTCCTGTCGGGCGTCCAGAATGCGCTGCCAAGATGCGCTGTTGAAAGCGTTCTTTACGTCCAAAGTCACCATGGCGCAGAGTCTACGATTTTGGGATGTTCATAGAGTTTTCCTTCGACATCGAGAAGGCATTTTTGCAAGTAATCGGTGTATCTCAAAACACATTGACCATCACCATATTTACTAATTTAAACATCTTTGCCGTCTTTAAAATTGAATCGCCTTTAAAGGGCGGCTGCTTTGACTGTTGCTTTATCTCTGGAATAAGTCTTTCACAATTATGCAACACTGAAACTGCTCATGATTGCATTTATTCTCCACTCAAAGCAAATTTGGCACCCATTTGAGTGAAATTCTTTCAAAATTGTTGTTCGAGGTGTGTATTAAACGTTTAAATATAAATTTTTAGTAACTGAAAATTGAATAGCAATCTAGTGACAAATGACAAATTTTTCGTCATATTATTAACACCATACCTAAAGAGAAAGATAAAATTAAATCTAGACAAAAACAAGCTCGAATACAGTACCGTGATAACAACAAGATAGTAGAAATAACCTCTAATAATATCTTGTTAACGAAACACAAAGCAGCAGCAATGGATTAGAAAATAATAGGCTTAATGTATGGCTCGGAACAATTTATCCATTAATGTGCTGTAGGTACTTCGAATCCATTTAGAGCGAGCATTTGACGTACGTATACGTTCTTGATATACTCACCGTTATTTTTCTTTCGACCGACTAATACGTGACTGAGTAGCCATCGGACTAGATATACCAGAACAGCTAACACCCCGCTTGCACAAGGCACACAGTATACTATCGATTAAGTCCTTTAAAAAAACAACAACACTCTCCTGTCAAGAGCATGCCGCATATTAGATGATTACCCGGTACAATTGAGAATAATTCAGTATATCCTCATTGCAAACTCAGCACACTATGCAGTTAACCTTGCCAGGTTGCAATTTCTTGTTTAATTTTTGTTGGTATTAATAAGCAATAAAATTTGTTATTAAAAATAATTAGGACGATGGCTTAAAAGTGAGAGCAATTTTCACGGTTCGCAAACTACATACCGTAGTTTCTCGTTCAGATCTTTATATGCATACGTGTAAACATAATTACGCACGTATAATTACGGCCCATTTAACTTGTGAAACACACAAAATCAATTAAACCGTATCAAACACAATTAAATCCAAGTAGATTTAGCACATGTATGCAATAAACAGAAATTTTATTTACAACTCGGAGCACATACGCAATCTCGCCGATTAGGATTGAATTATTGCGTTTTATTTATTATTCAGTAAAGGAACAGTTACTTAACAAGGGAATATTGTTCGTTTTATCTATTCCGTTATGATTTAAATTCTGCAATCGTACGAACGTTTTAATTCCAATTGTTCCCATTTGCGAAACGACTAATTGACTTTCATCGAATTCACGCACGTTAGCTGCGAAGTGACACCTGGAAGTTAGAAGGAAGTAACACAATAAAAATTTCCAATGCGAGTTTCCTGATTATCGCAGTTCGGATGCGTGCACGTTCGCCCGTTTTGTTTACATACATGATACGTCCGTTGCAAGTATGAACTGAAAGAGTGTTTATGGTTCAACGAAAGAAGTTAGTAGTATGTATTAATAATAATAATAATAATAATAATAATACGTTTATTGATTCTATAAAAAAAAACACAGCATTATATCTATGTAAGCTACATATAAAACGAATTACATTAACCGAATCAATAGGTAACACCTTCAGTTAAGCCTTGCGGCGCCCTGATCTTCCAGGTGTACCAAACAAGAACAAAAAAAAAACAAGACAGTGAGAAAAAAAAAAGTTAATAAAAAATAACAAAAACAAAAGCAATAAAGACGGCGCAAGATGGCGAACTATTAAATGACAACAAGAATGTAATTAAACGAATACAACTAAGTTATAACTAAAATGCAAAACCATGTAAAAGAATGATATCGAAGGCTTCCACGGCCCGAGTCTCTATAATGAGGGTTTCCGGGTGTTGACCGTGTCATGATTAGTAAAATATATACAGTACAAAATAAAAATAAAAATAAAATGCACAAGATATACAATAACTCGACGTTTCGCCACTAATGTAAGCGGCTTCTTCAGGAGCAAAAGAGGTTAACTGGGTGGGTACCAGAAGGTCACGGTAACTCGACGTGTAAACCACGCTAGAGGCGAAAACCTTCTGGTAGGTGAGGGGCGTCAGAAGGCCACGGTAACTCGACGTGTCAACCACGCTAGAGGCGAAAACCTTCTGACAAGGAAAGACAGATTTGCAGGGGTATATATACGACTGTGCAGCGATGCGGATCAGTGAACACTGGCCGTTGAAGCGGAAAGGACCGGTTTCCAAATGCTAGAGAGTTGGTAACCATCGTCGCGATTGAGATTCTGAGGATGTTTTTTGATCTCGATCGCTTCCCTTATCTTTCGAGGAAAATAGTGTTGTGACTTACTTACGACAGATGTCTGATCAAAACAAATTTTGTGACCCGTGTCGAGGAAATGTTCAGCCAAGGCTGAATGCGCTGAAGACCGCGTCTTAACGTATCGTTGATGCTCTTTGATCCTGGTTTGAATTGAGCGTCCGGTTTCGCCAATGTATACTGAACCACAATCACAGGGAATTTTGTAGATGCCTTTACAGGAGAGAGCATGACGGGCGTCCTTGGCTGAGGGAAGAATTTGCGAGATTTTGTTAAGGGGTTTGAAAGTGGTTTTGATGTTTTTCTTACGAAGAATTCTGCCGATATGGTCAGTAACGCCGTGAATGTAGGGGAGAACGGTGGTAATTTGATGACTGTTGGTTTCTGGGGTCTTTTTAGGAATTCGTGGATGACAGTGCCTGTTTATGACTTTTTGTATGTTGCTGGAGCTATATCCATTCTGAAGAAGAGCTGTTTTGACGTGTTTCAACTCTTGGTTGATATTATCGGGTTGGGAAATTGAAAATGCTCGATGAACAAGGGAGCTGATCAGTGATTGTTTTTGTGCTGGATGATGATGTGATTTGGCGTGAAGATATCGATCCGTATGCGTGGGTTTCCTATACACAGAGTGTCCTAAGTGACCATTTTGCAAACGAGTAACCAATACATCCAAAAAGGGTAGGGAACCGTTTGTTTCAATCTCCATCGTGAATTTGATGTCAGAGTGTTGACTGTTAAGAAAATCCAAGAAGGTTGGAAGGGTGTCTTTGCCATGAGGCCAGACGATGAATGTGTCGTCAACATACCTTAACCATGTTTTCGGTTTCAGATCAGCGTGTTCTAAAACCGTGGATTCAAAAGCTTCCATAAAAATATTAGCAACTACCGGGGAAAGGGGAGAACCCATAGCGGCTCCAGAGGTTTGTTGATAGAATTTTTCTTGAAAAGTAAAATATGTTGAAGAGAGGCATTTTTCGACCAACTTGGCTAGATCTGGAGATTGATTGTCTTGAATTAATAACTGATGAATTATAGCGACGGAATCGGTGATGGGCACCTTCGTGAAAAGTGAAGTAACATCGAAGCTAACAAGAAGATCTTCAGGTTCGATAGAAATTTCAGAGATGAGTTTGACGAAGTGAGAGGAATTTTGGATGTGAGATGAAGATTTCCCTGTGTATTTCTTAAGGGTACTAGCGAGATATTTGGCTAGGCTGTAGGTGGGAGAATCTATTGTGTTAACTATAGGTCGGAATGGAATGTTTTCTTTATGAATTTTTGGAAGACCGTACAACCGGGGTGGTTTAGATTCCCTAGGTATTATGCGTTTTTGTGTTTCTGGAGGAAGGTCGGAAGATTTGATTAATGAAGTGATTTGACGTTCGAACTTGGAGGTGGGGTCACGAGCTAAGGGAGTATAAGTACCATCTTGTAGAAGATCTGACATTTTCTCTACGTACTGTGACTTATCCACGATGACAGTGGCGTTTCCTTTATCAGCGGGAAGAATGACTATGTGTTTGTTGGCACGGAGAGAACTTAGGGCTGTACGTTCTACTTTGGTAAGATTTTCTTGAGGAGGCTTGGCGACTGAAAGACGTTTGGCAGTTTCAAAGCGAATAGTGTCTGCATCTTCTTTAGGAAGTGTGCGAAGTGATGACTCTACTAAGGATATAATTTCTTCTTTTGGAATACTCTTGGGAGCAACTGCGAAATTTAAGCCTTTGGATAGAACTAACGTTTGGGCCTCGGAAAGGGGATGTGAAGATAGGTTTTTGACTATTTTTGATGGTGGAAGGTTCTTAGGTGGTTTATTTGGGGCGAGCAACTGGAATTTGCGAATATGATTCTCCTTGAGACGATCTGAGGTTCTTTGAGCTTGGATGAAAGAAATGCGATCTAATAGGGACCAATCGTCTGCAGACAAAATGTTGGAGAGTTCTAGATGAAGAGCGAAAAGTTTTTTGGATATGAAATCTAGTTCACGTCGGGAGGATTTGATTCGTTCACGGATGAGTGCTAGACTAGCTCGTCGTAGGATATTCTGAGATGAAGAAGTGGTGATGTGATGAGATAATTTGAGAAATTTGGGAATAACTTGATGGTCGCGACAACGGGACAAGAAAGTTAGAGTGCACAGAAGTGTAGATAGTTTGAGACGAAGTTTGGAAAAGGTTTGGGTTTTGCGGAAAATTTCCTCCCCGTGGAGGTAAGTTAAATGATATCGAAGGCTTCCACGGCCCGAGTCTCTATAATGAGGGTTT
>ML217847.1:0-13997 GCA_004785975.1 Popillia japonica
TGTGTAAAGTACCCAAAAAGAAAGCGTTTGTCTAAAAAATGAAAATTCACATCTAGCAATAACGGTTTATAAAACTGAGAAACTACAAAAAGTATAAAAATCAATTGCAACCTATAACGTCAACACTCAAGAACAAATGGACATGAAATAAACGTGCCACGCCCAGTCTGTGGTGTCACGTGCTATGTAAACGCCACGCATAAGTATTCAAATCAAACGAACTAAGAATTTTACGTGCGCCCTCTTGCGAGAAACATATCATTTGATAGAACTTGTCCGCCATGACAGTTTCATTTCGGGCTATTTCAGATTTCCACCCGTGAAAAAGTGAGGTTAGTAAAGAATTGTATGTTACCGGTTCCACAGTGAACATATCATTCGAGCGAAATGTAACGTCACAGTGATCGAACGTGACCGCTGAAAGTGAATATGTGTAAAAACGCCTTATTATGTTCTCTATGATCCAATACACACAACTTAACCCTTTAGTGACGTATACTAACAACCGTTTTCCTTTATAAATCTAAAAAGTTTAGCGGCGATAATAGATTAATTACACGTTTTATTACAGGTAATTAACGTGGTACATTGTATGTACTTACAATGCATTAGACCATATTAGTTTGACTGACACATGGCAGGATTAAGTGAAGTTCCCACAGAGGAGTTGTTATCTTTTCAAGATTATCCGACTATACATACGACACACATAAACACGAATTTTACGGAAGCACAATTAAAGTTAGATTTGAAAGAAGAAAAAGCCAATCCGTCTTTGAGTAATTTTGAGAATAAACCAATGGAACAACTGACCGACTCGCAAGATGTTGAAAATTCAGTAGCTTCAAAGTCTTTCTGGACAATCGAGTATTACCAACAATTTTTTGATGTCGATACAAGAGATGTTCTGGATCGAATTACATATTCAATGTTTCCTAAAAAGGATTCAACTTATAAACACCCAATGCGTGTGAGACCTGATTTATATGGTCCGTTTTGGATTTCGGTTACATTAGTATTTACCATTGCTATCAGTGGAAATATTGCAAAATATTTTCAGCATGTTAATGAGCAGATTCATTGGAAGTATAATTTTCATCTAGTTTCTTATGCTGCTACAGCAATTTGTTTGTATGTCACTATCGTTCCCACAGCTATTTGGGCCTTGCTAAAATGGGGAATAAATGCTATAGATACAGATGAAGAAAGTTTTGAAGCAAATACTCCACCAAGAATGTTGGAATTAATTTGTTTATATGGTTATTCATTATTTATTTACATTCCAGTATCAATCTTATGGACAATTCAAATTAATTTTCTTCAATGGATATTGGTTGGTGTAGCTACTTGCTTATCAAGCTCCGTTTTACTTCTTGCACTGAGTTCTCATATTAAACTTTCAAAATACAAGTTGTTACTTATTATTGGAATAATTGCATTTCATCTACTTTTAGCTATGGGCTTCATGTTATATTTCTTCCATATGCCAGATACAGTGGTGGCAAAACCTGTTGTACATGATAAGTTACCTGTAATTTCTTCCACTATAAAAACCATTAAAGCTGTTTAATGTAAATTATTGTATTTGTATTATGAATTAATGTACTTTATTGCTGTCTAATATACAAGTTGTAGATATGTGAATTTTATTGTAAATGATATTTTATACTATTGCACAATAAAAAAAAACATGAATATACTACATATTATAAAATATAGACACTTTTAATTGAAATAAATGATTAGTGTATTTCAATAAGCTTACACCTGCGAGAAACATTATAAGTAAAGCTAAGAATGTACAACTCTACTTAAAGCTACGTAACTTTTTTTTTCTGAAAGATCATGATATCCGATTGGTCCTGCTTCACAATCAGCACATGTTAAATATTTTTTATCCCCTATTGTATGTGAAAAACCAACATTCTGGAATGTGAACATGTCATTTACTATCCAGAATGTAGTTACAGTTTCAGTTTCAACGTTTCCATCATTTTTTCTCTGTGACATCAAAGGCAAATCAAACTATAAACAAAACAATGTGTACAATATTTTACAACTTTATAGCCACTGCTGCCCACTTTCATATTACTAACCTCAAAGCTTGAAAATGAAGCAGTAGAGGGTGTAAGGATTATAGACGTGCAAAATTTGCATATCACGGATCGTAAATTTTTACCATTATCTATTTCTTGTGAGTAGTCAGCAGAATTCTCGGGCATTTTAAAAATATGTTTGTAAACATATATTTTCTACATGTAAATATCCCTAACCTAACCTAAATAAAGAATGGATCATAGATTTGTAATTGTCAGAATGTAGCAAGATGTACCGCCTTGTCTATCCTTTTTAAGGTACCATTACTCCTATATATCTGTCTTTTTTTACAATTGCCAAAAATTCTTAAAACCGCTTTCCAACATGTAGAAACTGCAATAATGTTAAAAGCTCCTTATATTCCATTTATAACTACATTGCACTGTGACCAAGGAGCATATCATATAAGAGTGACTGTGACTGACGATGCTAAATATCATTAAAATTAAGAAATCACATTTTTTTTTGCTTTCAACTGCGTTTTAATACGATCTAATGAGTAGAATCACAGGTATAATCTGTATATAGAGCATTGAATTTATCGATCAGTTATCGATAATTTCACGAATGCTTGTTGCATAGCGACGAAGACGAGTGTCAGTTTGACAAGCACTTAAATCACGACAGGCGTAGGGCTGGTGTGGTTTAATTGTCAAAGTGACTGGGGACACGAGTCGAAGTGGTTATGCAGGAAATATGAGTGAAATTATCGATTTTAATTCAAAGCTCGTATGGTATTTGATTAGACTATTTTACGTAATACAAAATGAAATTTATCTAAACTCTTTATTTATTAATTCATGTATACATTATTATACATGAATTAATACATTATTATTAACCGCGTTTCCATAACAACGCCTAGTTATTCTACTATGAAAATTATCGATAAATTACCGCTGTAATTTCGAGTTGCTTCAGTAATACGTGAATCTGATTGGTTATATTTGTTTTGTAAAATAATCAATCCTATAATCAAACAGATGCCTGTAAAAGGCATGGGCCACAATGTGGCGACTGGTGGCGACAATTCAAACCAAACTTGTTGAATTTCATTGGCCTATTCAAAATGTGATACATAACCAACCTTACTAATTCCAGTAATTCCAATTACTCCAGTTAATACAACCATAACACAAAAGTTGAAAGTAGTTTAAATTTTAATAAGCAGCTCTTGCAGTAAATCAGAGTAAATTAAGATAAGATTAAGATAAACTGGTACAACTTACATACATAAAGCAATAGAGTGATGGATACATCTAAAGAAGATATAAAGACAATTCTGGAACTAGTGAAACGATTTTTACCTGAATTTACCGTCACAAGGGATGATCTTTTGAAATTGAACCCCGTTTTTGTTCAAAGTTTCTATAGGCATTTTGTTAGTAAATTAGCAACAAATTGTCAAATACTAGACTGTAAGTTTGATGATATAATAGAAAACTGCCCTCATGATGTGGATAACGAAATATTTTTATTTCTTTTCACTCGTCACATTTTGAACAAAATTGGAGTACCATATTTTAACATATGTGATTTTTATAGACCCAGCAATCGTACCAGAGTAACTATGAAAATTTGCCTTAATTTTCTTTTTTTTATCCAAGAAACTTTACCAAGAGCGAACACGATTATAACAAATTTTAATGAGCAAAGTGAAATGATACGTTTACAAAATGATCGTATATCTATGAAGAAAAGTCATGTGAGCGATATGACACACAGAATTGGTCTTTTAAAAGAACAAGTGGATAATTTAAATAAAGAATTAGAATCGGAAAAAAGAATTCAAAATACTAGCTTTGAGACTAATGTTTTGCTGATTAAAGAAATTGAACAACTTGAAAAAGAACAAGAAAAGCTTCTAAATCATATCGCCTTGGAAGAAAATAATTTGAAAATACTAAATGAGGAAATTCAAGAATTATCAAATCAGATTGTTACTGATGATTATGAATCCTGTAAAAAGACATTAGAGCAAGTTGAAGCAAAAATACAGAATGCTGATAATATTATTGCTACAAATCAGAAAATTCTCGAAGAAAAGTGTAAAGAGTTTGAGTATTTTAAAAACCTACATGATAAGATTGAAAAAATTGATATGTCTGCCTTAGATTATGTTGAAAAGGTTGAGCTTATAAAACAACAAATTGTAGATCTGGAGTTCAATGAAAAAAATGTTATTGAGAAAAATAGATTGTATGAAGAATATAAAGTAAGTCTCGCAGATAATGATAAAAAATTTCAAGAGAATATTAGACAGCAGGAACAAAACTTAACTACAAAAATGGAAACAATAAAAATGTTAAAGGAAAAAATACAGGTTCAAGAGGATTTACAAAAAAAGGTAACGAGCGTATATCATCAGTTTAAAGAAAAACGTGATTTACATGAGGCCGAATTTTTGAAACTGCAAAATGAGCAAGACTATTTAGAAAGAGAGTCAATACAACTTTACCAAAAATTGTTAACATGTTTAAATTTAGTAACCACAACTTTTGATGATTCACTAGTCAGTATGTTAGAGCCACACAAAAAAGAAACTGAAGAATCAAAGTAAATATTTGTATTTTAAGTTTATTTATATTCTTTTATGTATTATGCTTATCACGAGTTTGATTATACTTTCAGTTATTAGTTTAGTTATAGCTTTAGGTTAGATTTTCAAGATATAGTATGTTATTAAAGATCGATGTATCTGTATAATTATTATAGCAGCCTTTAATCAATCATTGACCAACAAATTATATTTAAAAACTATAAACTCCACTTTTCAAGTTTATTATTTAAAAGTTTTAATAACAATGTTTAAAAGAATTTGTAAGATTATATTATTATCAGTAATTACTGGAATTTGTATTGATAACCTATTCCGAGCTAGTTGGCTAGCTATTTGGAATGCTTTGATGAATAATATTTGACGCCTTGTGTTGTAGAGGCACGAGTATGCTTGGCTAGTAATGCATTCACGTCGAACTTCTCGGTTGTCAAACTTCTGCAAATTAAGTGTATTAAATTTTAAAAAGAGTGCTAGCGGTATGTGAAAGCTGTATAATTTTTGATAGGAGGGATTGCATATTTTTATTAATTGATTAATGGAGTAAGAGCCATCAAAATAATAGCAATATAAATGATATTGCAGGCTTCCACGGCCCGAGTCTCTATAATGAGAGTTTTCGGGTGATGACCGTGTCATGGTTAGTAAAATATATACAGTACAAATAAAAATAAATGCACAAGAAAATAAACACAATAAAAAAACTCGACGTTTCGCCACTAATGTAAGTGGCTTCTTCAGGAACAAAGGAGGGTATCTGGGGTGTACCAGAAGGTCACGGTAACTCGACGTGTCAACCACGATAGGTTTTCGCCTCTAACGTGGTTTATACGTCGAGACACCGTGACCTTACCTTCCCAGATACGTCCTTTTCTCCTGAAGAAGCCGCTTACATTAGTGGCGAAACGTCGAGTTTTCTTTATTGTATATTTTGTGCCTTTTATTTTTATTTATACTGTATATATTTTACTAACCATGACACGGTCAACACCCGGAAAACCTCACTATATAACAGCAATATAATGCATAAGAAAGACAATAAAGTTGTCCTAGCAGTATCAATATTGAATGAATATGGTAGCACTTTTCAGATAATACTTTTGTAGACATTTTTTAAATTTAAATTTGTATGATAGAAGCTATTGCATATTGAAATTGAAGCATATGCAGATGCATAAAGTTCACTTCAACTTCAAAGTTTATACGAAAGTAATTTCCGGATTCAATCGAACTTTTAATAACTAAAATACTATCTACTGATTATTCTACATTCTAGAACAAGAGATATTCCATGCATATATGCATGCATACTATCGTCTACATATGTATTAGACATTCCGCGCTTTAGATTTGAGAGAATATTGGAAATAAATTAAAACTACATATGTATGTATATGCAAAGGGTTCTTAATGATAATTTATTGAAAATGTCAATATTTGCGTATCCACTACCTGCCTGTACTGCAGCACGGAACCTGCGTGGCATACTTGACACTAGATTATTCCATAGTTCTGGTGGAAGTTTCTTCCATAACTTTTGTTTTTAAAACTTCTTTGAAGCCACATTTGTACCTAGATATTCTTTTCTTCAATATCGTCCCCAAATGTGCAATAGGAGGCCTGGGGATTGTGCCGGCCAGTCTAACACGCGCAGGGCATTTACAGCGAACAATCGTATTGCTTCGCAGGAGTTGTAACAAAGCGCGTTGTCCTGTTGAAAATAATATTTTGGATCGTCCCCATTAAATAATTTTAATGCCGAGGGTTCAATATTACTTTTTCTTGGATTAAACATCAACCTCAATACCAGTATCGTTAAGACAAAAATCATTATAGCATACCAGTGAGTTAGATTCGACGGATCACATTACTTTAGCCCAATTATCCGACGTCTAGCTCTCGCAGCTTTCCGCCCACAGTAAGCGTTACTTTTGTGCTCTCGAGTGGGGTGCGGTTTGCGTCGGGGCATACAGCCTCCCAGGCCTACTTCTGTAAGACTGTGAGGTTCTTTTGCGATTTCGTAGGCACATTCTCTGTAAGCCTAGATCATCTCTTGCCGTGGTTTTGCGTTTTCAACTGCTCTTGTCCCTATTCTCGAGAGCCCGTTTCAGTGTGTCGTATGTTCGTTGTTCTAAAGCACACTTCCAACGTTTCATTTGTTTGGTGATGATGATGTTAATTGGTCTCTATTAGGCAATATTTAATATTTTATTATATCACAAGAAAGAGAAAAATCACACACAAAATATCATAGTTCTAAACTTTCTAACTACACTCCATTGCAGACACTCGCAGAATGAAAAAACATGAACAATGCTATTTTTATAATGACACTACCATCCCATAACAATTTCTAACAATATCTTAAAACCATCATTGTTAGGGTGTTATCTACATTTACTACCAGCTCAATTCTTCAGAATACATCTTAGTTACTATAACAGCGGATTTCTCAAAGGGTGTGTAATACATATGGCAACAACAGTATACTTAAACTATTACTGCGAGTTAAAACATATGATTATATACTTAACTGTATATAAGGAGAAATTTCATTGACTGTCCATTTTTCTTTGGCTTGAAACAACACTTGAAATCTCTCATTAATAGTTTCTGGTAAATCTTTTTCTTCAAAAGCCCAAATAACATTTGGTGAAGATTTTCTATCCACTATGGCAATGCCATGTAACATACTTTCAGTTGCTATCATACCTTCAGGAACTGACTCTTTCCATGCTTGTAGAAACTCGTTTAAATTAAATTTTCCAGCACTACTTAATAAAACTTGTGCAAAAAATTTACATACTTTTTCTTCATTGTATCTAAATAATTGTAGTCCGTCAATAATTTTCGATTCTTCAGTATACAAATCAAACATGCTATTTAATACATTTGTGGGAATTAGATCACTTAAAGCATTCATCGTTTCCTCATAATCAATTTCATCCAATTGCCAAGAATTTTCATCTATAAGCTTTAGCATAAAAGACAGTACACGAAAATGATATTCAAAATCTAAAATTCGAATTTTATCATTTATTGTTATTGTATTTAAAGTTTTTAATGCTATTTTAAGTTCTTCCTCAGATGCTTGAACTACAGTTAACAATGAATTATATGTTAATAAATTTTCATTAACTTCATGTTCATTTTCTGGTCCTTTATAAACACTTGTCCTTAAGAGATCTTTCAACTTCTTCAGATGAGGTTTACTAGGTAAAACTTCTAAATAATCATGGAATACAGCACTAATTCTAATTTTTGAGATAGTCCTTTCTGAAGACTTTGTTAAACTATCATTAAATTGCAGATCTTTAAATAATAATAAACTATTCGATGTTTCTGTTTCAAAAATGTCATATGTTTTGGATTTTGTACATAATACAGCATTTTCTTCATCATTACCTTTGATATATAAAGATTCACCTTCTCGTAATGTTTGTATTAGGTACTTATCTAACTCCAACAGTTTATATTGGCCATGATGGAAATTATTCTCTGTAAAGTATATTGTTTGGGCTGTTGGATATAAATCTGTTTCTGTTAATTTTGCTAGCGATAATATGTTATTTATATTTTCGATAGTGCGTTCGGAGCTGTATTAAAAAAAATTGAGATTTTTGTAAAACTTCTAATAAAATATATACTTACTCTGCAGTTTCTTCGCCCATTTTTATAGTATTTTTTTGTTTTCCTTCTTTTGTACTTTTTAATGAATAATTCTAAAAAATATGAATAAATGAAATTCAAAATTAACCCCTAACAATATAAGCTGTTATGATTCCGTATTGATGTTCAAGAAAGATCAAGAAATATGTACATACTCATACGACACCTATACAAGCGTATTTCATAACTATTTTAAAAAGTCTTTCACTTCATCAGGCGGCGTCACACTCTAGAAGTAGTTCAAGTCCTCTAAGCATCGAGTATATTATAGAAATTAATTATGGAGGAATAATGTTGAGTGGCCAGAGCAAAACAGTGTGTGCTACACTTTTTGGTACAAAAGGTAATAATAAATTAAGTTATTAAGTTGTAGAATAACATATGCAACCAAATTAACAAAAATATGTGTTGTGCTGTATGCAAATAGGTATATACGATGAAACATAATTTATATTTATAATACATATACCAAATATAACTTTTACTTTTTTTTACGATGCATTAAATAAAATTAATCAACGTTATTAATCATGTAATGTTTTGTAACAATAAAATTATCGTTACTTCTCTATAGCATTCTTCAAATTACATTTACTCTAACATTTGTGTTGCTTTCAACAGTTGCTACTAACAAGGGGAACATCAGGGTTGTCCGACACGCATCTGGATGGGTGTCAACTATGCTATAGAGAGATCTCCCCTGAGTATCCAGGTACAAGTTTTTATTCTAATGTGCTTTAGTGTCTGAGAAAATGAACGTTGTTGTGCGCGTTTTTTTATACCCTAAATGTTGGTCTCATAAGCAAGCGTGCGAAGTGCTGTGGACTGGATCCACACTTACCACCCTGTTGGTTCGTGTTCGATTCCTGCTGATATATTTCTTTTTCAATTTTATTCTGCACAATATTAAGACAATATATTAATATAATATTTCTTGCAAATTATTCATAAATGATATTTTTCGCCGTGGAAATTTTATTAATAAATAAATTCGAAGCAAATGTGCTGTATGACGTGTATTTTCAATTTCACAAACGAACGAAATTAGTTGATTCTAGGTAGGTATATCAATTTCTTCGCCCGCTACGTCAGATGACGATAAAGTCGACGAGCAACAGGCCCATTTTACAAACGACAGTTTTGCAGACGCACCGTCTCATTAGTAACACGGGGAAACACATTTCGTTAACATTCAAAAAGGTGTTCTTTCGTCTTCTAATAATTTTGACAAACCACGCGTATTTAATCATTGGTACGAAGGTAGGAGCGAAAAACAACAACGTTGATTTTTTCTCAGAAACTAAGGCGCGTTAGGATAAAAGCTCGTACCTGGATACTTAGAGAATAAGCTCCCTCTATACCATAGTTGAGATACATCAAGATCCGTGCCGGACCACCGTGGTGTTCCTCTTGTAAAAGTTGAAATTGCTTGAAAATTACGTGTAGTATTAGACTTTAATTTACTAATTTATTTTACAAGTTTAGTAGTTAATCGCCAGATCGTTCAGATATTTGTGTTCCTAAAGACAAGTCATATTTAAAATTGCTACGTAAAAATGAAATGAATCTATGTTGCTTTCAGGCGATTTCAGGTACCTTGGGCAAAAAAGTACCATGGCAATGATGTTTTGATACCGGTCTGTCAAATCAAGAGAGGTCATACGTTCCACTGAATTGATGCATGTTCAAAGATTTATATGATTGCAAGGACTGGTGGGCTTCTACGCGTAATTCCGGTAATTCCAAACACCGCAAAAAAAATTAATGAATTCGGTAATTCGGGTTTCGATAACGCATGCCTCATCATTCTCAACCGAATACCGAAAAAATAAATTTTCACAAAGCTTAATGTTCAAAACACATCCCTTCTACCGGATATTTATAACATGCGTAAATATCTTTACTCCTAAAATCAAGTCTGACTGCTAACATATGTGGACAGACGGAGGACCTTTTACCATCAGTACCGAAGATCTCAAAATTACCTCTTCTCGAGTCATTAAATGATCGTATTTACTATTATGTATAAGCTTTCTTATATGTCGAGCTCTTGCAGTGAATTGATAGCTTTTATTACATTTGAAGCTATCTTTATCCGTATTATGTCCGTTATCTATAACGTCTTTCGCTACTACGATAAATTCAAACCCAAAATTTGCTACATGCTGTTTATATCTAATTTCAATAGATATTTTAGTGTGTCTGATATCAGTTTGATCTCAATCATTACTTGCGACTTTATAAATACCAGTATAGCTAATATGTCTCTCTGTTAAGATACAACAGCAACAGCAACAGCAATTTATGCATGTTACCTATTGTAGTTATTTGGTTAATGTGCGGTTTTATAGAGTCGCATATGAGTGGCTTAGAACAAAACTTATCATTGTGGAAGTAGATTTATTAAATATTAATTGCATTAGTTACATTTTCTCTAAGTTGGTATTAACGGTTTTTTAATTCTAGTGTTCAGTAGGTACCTATGTCAATATTTTCATATATTTTGAGTTTTAATTTCATTCAGTATTAAGATTTTCGAAATGTGTCAATTTAGTGACTTTGTATAATAAGGTAATATTATACGTATCATAGGTTGAAAAGGAGCTGTCGTTGTAGCAAAATTTTCTAGTCTGTTAGTAAGAAGTAAGAAACGTAGCACTCGTATAAAATTTTAATAAAAAGGAAGAACTGTTTACTAATAACACTTTATTATTTACATAATTACGAGTATTAATAGGTACAAAAATACAAAAAATATTTTATTTTTTCGGGGATTACTCTGTCTCGCAATAATTTATTCTCTATGCAGGAACAAAAACGGTAATTGAAATACTGGTTAGAAGAAATCTGTAACTATAGTGTGTTATTGTATCAAGTTTATTCTTCATAATATCATAATTCGTGTTTGTAAGGTGTGATACGATGTTTAAAATACATATATGTACTAAACAATATCGTACATGCTAGAAGAGAGATCAAAATAACAGATACGAAAACGAAATTTGACAAAGAAATACAGAGTTCTCTTTGTTGTTTAACTTCGATTAAAGTTTCCCCATCACTAAGATCTTCGGGTAGCAGCACTCTAAGTAATTTTCCTATTTTTACCGGATTTCCCATAGTTTCGTTACGTAAATCACGACGTCTTCTTTTACCTGGTTGAATTTTTTGATCAGAATTGGGACAAACATCGCAGTCTGTCTTACATAGATCAACATTACATTCAATCATTAAGTCCATAAGATCAGGAAATTTAAAGGCGGTAAAGTACGCATATGCTATTATTGAAGCATCTGTGTTTCCCGTATCTCTTGTTTTTTGGAACGCGCCAAATAATTTTGGTCTCAAAACACAACCATCTTCATCTGTTAAGGCATATTCCAAATCACCCTTACTATTCCTAGCTTTACAATCTTTAACTTGTATGTCAAATCCTGGGTCCCCGGATACAGATATTACCAATGTCATCTTTTCTCCAATTGGTACAAGACCGTTTGCAGAAGGGGCAAATGGACCTTCTCCTTTTTGAATGTCTAATCTAGCGACTGCTGTGTCACCGCTAAATGTTACTATTTCTTCCGATAACATTCCAACACTAAGCGAAACTGTCAAAGATTTACTAAGATTACCTTCCCAAAGACAGCGGACTGAACGTATCGTATCCCATACTTCTTGAATACCCGCTTCGTTTTGAAGGACCAGCACATTCTCCAAATAAGATTGATTTTGGGTGTCAAAGGCGTTAACAAATTGAGTACCACAGGAATCTAATTTAACTGTGAAAGTATATTTGCTCTGTCCTGAATTTTCGTTGACGTATCGACATTCAGGATTGCTGTAAAAACCTTTCGAATATATAATCCCGTCAAATTGTCTATTGAACTCGATATTTATCGTCATCATTTCTTTAGCGCACTCAACATCTATAGTATGTATATGGGGTGGATGCTTTAAGTTTTCTTCAGTAAGTATACCATTTGAAGACTCTGGAGGCTCTTTTTCTGTTGTGAATTGGAATTGTAGTTCAGGTTCTGTAGGTTCTGACGTCACTTCATTTCCTGTATGTTGTGATGGTATTATAATGTCTGTTGGGTTGATATCTGGTAATGATGGTCTTGATATATCGACAGGTTCTGCTGTTGTCACATCTATATTTGGGCTAATAGAATTTACTTCTGGTAGTAATGGTGTTACTGGACTTCCTTAAAAAGATAATGTTAGGTTAATATATCTATATTATTTATCGACCAATGTTAAAATTGCAGTAATACATATCTTATATTCCAATAAATATTGTTTCTGCAATTTACAAAGGAAAAAAAAAGGAAGTGAAATTATATGGATATATGTATTTAGTTATATTTTTGTTAGTGTAGTTCCGAATCGCATTGAAAGCCATTTTTTACGGCTCCAATTTAGATTTTTAGATATTATATTATATTAATTAAATTACCTGATAAGTCTGGTTCCTCGTTTGTTGGACTAGATGGTACACTTGGACTAGGAGTTTCGGTTTCGGCTTGCTCATCGCCTGGTCTTCTTGTCGTTTCCACTAATATTGGAGGGAAAGTAGATACATCTCCCAGTGGTGAAGGAGATGCGGAGGTATATCCCGGTAATTCAAAGGGTTGTGGGGTTTCAGGCAATGGGTACCCTGTTGGTTGGACATCGCCTGGGGTTATCCTTTCAGGATAACCGGTTGATTCTGGTTGTATGCTAGACGCTTGACTTGGAATTAACGGTTCATCAGTAGCAATTGGAACGGGTTCAATTGGGGAACCACTACCATTTGGTTCCAGCGACGAATGACTTTCTGGTATCCCAGGAAGTTCGAACGGTGGTTGTGGCTGTGCACCTGCTGGAGGATACCCGTTATGTTCAGGTTCTGGACGAGATGGAGAATTTATAGATGGAAAAGGCGGTTCCGAAGATGGATATTCTGTAATATCATCAGTTGATGAACTAGATTCCTTAATAGGCGGACTAGGAGTTTCAGCATCTATGGGAGCATGAGGAACCTCTTCTGGTGGTTGTATTGGTTCCTTTTGTTCCGGTTGTTCAGGAAGTGGACTAGATGTTATAGTCGGGCTTGTTATTTCATTTGCCCCTGATTGGGGAGATATACTTGGTGGAAATTCATTCGAATATGAAAGGTCCGGTATTTGTGGATTCGGTAAAAGTGGTTCTTCGTAATATCCAGGTATATTGGGTGGAATCATTCCCGGTATAATATTTTCGATTGGTGGTAGTTCAAACGGGCGTGGCTGCTTTGTTGGCGGCAAATATGTTCTTAGATCATTTTGGCGAACTAAAAAGAGTAAAGTAAAGTCGATTATCTAAAGATATTCTATTTAAGCAAGGTATCTGGGATAATAGTACATGTAGTTATTGTTATGATGCTACATCATAATAAGATATTTAGTTGCTGTATTACCTTGTCTATGGGATCCTTCCAACCACTGTAAAATATTGTGAACCATTTGATCTGCATTGGATTGTCGGGTTACCCTTCTTGTTTCTAAAAATATCGCAGCAAATTACAATTTTGTAATTGAAGATGTTACATGAGGATTGTATATTTTTATTGGTTGTCAACTTTTATTTACATTGGATGTATAAATATCCAGTAACGCTATAACACCGCGTATTTACGGTATACCTAAAGTTCATAAAC
>ML217847.1:18997-29706 GCA_004785975.1 Popillia japonica
GTTATCATTGACCTAAAAGTGGAAAAACTATCTGGATAATAAGATTATTTACAATAGTTCTCTAAATAAATAATGAAAAGTTTAAGACGTGTATTTTTCTTACAGTTATTTATTTATACTGTTATTGCATTTAAACTTGTATTATAGGTTTGATGAAAAAGGCGATATACGTACGATTGTTTCTGGTAACTTCAATATTATTTGGGTAAAATTTTTGAGAAATTACATGTGGCATCCATATGATTGCCAATAGTGCGATTATGGCAAATGGAACCTCCATTCTGAAACAAAAACATTGATTATAAAAACATAGGTACTATAGCTGTTTCGTATGTTAAAATAATTCTATTTTTTTAAATACGTATATGTAATATAACAATATATATTATGTAAGATTATTTTAATGATTAAAAAACCTGTAAAATTGTATATTCGATTCCAAGCATGGGGAACTCGGTTATTATAAAAGATAGCAGATTGGTTAAATTAGGGCAAAGTTGCGCATTTGGAAGAGAAAACATGCTGCCGAGAATCTCAAAAAATTTTTATGGGTTGCTGAAGTTTTTGGAAAAGAGTGGTATTTTGAACTTTCATTTTTACGTTGTATATCAAAGGCACTTTTTTACAAGGAAACCAAATGTGCCGTCCCTTTTTTCAAGACATTCTAAATTCAAAAGTTACGGTAGTCAAGTTTGTTTTTTTATAGGCACCATATCGGATTTTTACATTTTTGAATAAAGCTCCTTTTTCTGATTATGATGATATATCACGCGATATGGTTCAGTTTCACTATTTTATCAAAATAACAAGAAAACCGATTTTCAGAGCATGCCTTGGAAACAATATCCGTACTTGTGTTTCGCAAATGCATTTGTGACAGTTTGATTAAGTTTTGCTTGCTCATTAAGTTTGCCCATGTTAATCGACAAAATGCCGTTTTCAACTGAAGTAAAAGGAGATATGCTAGAGATTTATTACGCTTCACATCGAAATGTACAAGGAAACAACCAGCCCAAACCTATTTTACTGCTACTTCACCGAAATGTGGACGATTTTGGTTCGTTTTGTAAGCCTAGAGAATATGATGCTAGACCGCCGCATAAAGTGGATATTTTACAAACAGTAAGCGAATTCTAAAGAATCTCAGTTGGAAGAAAATCCTCATTTCCTTTCTAACGTAATGTTTACGGATGAGTGTAAGTTTCAAACTCAGGCATACTCAATCGGCACAATGAACATATCTGGTCCATTGAAAATCCTCATGCACATGAAGGACGTCGACCACAAATACGGTTTGGGCTAAACGTCTAGGTCGGTCTGTTAGGCAACACAATCATTGGAGCCTGCGCTGTGACGGGCCGTGCTGGTCTATTGTGCGGTGTGCTTAGTTATTGCTTAAGTCAGTTTCGTTGGCCAGCGCGTTTACTTGATCTTTCTATGTTGGATTACTATTTGTGGGGAACTATGAAAGATCTTAATTATAAAACTGTGCCTGCTGATGTTCATGAGCGGCGAAGAAAGATAATTACCACTTTAAGGACTAAAATAAGAAGAAGGGATATTTTAAGAGCTGTACAACATTTAAGGAGACGCGTAGAATTGTGTTTAGAACTACATAGTGAAACGTTCGTGTAGATATTATAATGTTACTTTGTTTTATTTGTTTATTAAAATTTAGTTTAATCCGCTGCTGATAGCTTAAGCATCATTTTCTGGATAAATTTTGTGAACGTTAAAATATTAAATTTAATCTGTCACAAATTCATTTGTTAAACACAAGTATGGAAATTGTTTCTAAGGCTTTCTTCTCTTATTTTGATAAAGTTGTGAAAATGGACCATGTCGTATGCATAGTCGTAATCTGAAAAAAGCGCTTTATTCCAAAATGAAAAAATCCAATGTGGTGCCCATAAGAAAAAATACGGTGGATTACCGTAACTTTTGAATCTACATAGAATGCCTTGAAAAAAATGGATGGTACATTTCAGTTCCTTGTAAAAAGATGGTTAATGTGTTAGAAACGTCTACGTTTATTGGTTTAGGATATACAACGTAAAAACGAATGTTTAAAATACCATCTTTTTTCAAAAATCTCGGCAGCTCATAAAATGTTTTTAAGTTTCTCGGCAGCATATTTTTTCTCTCTCAAATCCGCAACTTTACCCTAATTTAACCGATCTCCTATTTCTTATAATAGCCAAGTGTCCCATGCTTGCGCTCGAAAAACAGACACCCGATATACATAGTGGATAACTACATACTACAGCTGTAAAATGAACATATTGGTAACTAAATTTTTAATTAATTTATATAGTTTCCTTGTAGTAATATCGACAAAAGGCTTATAGAAATTACACATCACATTACACCATTACATTACTATAGGTATATTTAATAGGTCATAAGTGAAATATGCTTATTATGTCAATTTTATACGTACCTACTAGTAACATTTCGTAAATGATATTTGAATCAAAGAGATTGCTAAACAATTAACGACGTAGTTTTATTTAATACCACGTCTTACAAAAACGGTTTTATTTATTTAAAAAGAGCAACAGCATGCTAAATGTCTGAAATATTTTCTACCTTTTTAATGCCAATTATTTTTATAATTAAATATAAATATTTCATCTTCAACATTTTTTATACCACAATGTTTTGTTACATTTTTTGTTAGGCCGCGTATTAGATTTTTATATCACGATTTCTTTTATTCGAGCCTTGACGTGTTAATAATAACATTATTTCGAAAATAGCTAAGATTGTGATCTAAAAATATATTTACAATAGAATAAAAGAACGCGATTGCAGTTGACCCAGCTGCGGTATATTAAAAGCATCGGTTCACTGAAGAAGTGCATAGGTCGCTCTTTAAAACGAAAGTAATTTTAACAATTACACAACCTACATCATCAAAATAATTGCCTATGCTTCTTCTCATTTTAGAGCATACTCACGACGCATTGGTTAAATAACTATTGCAAAATTTCGAATGGAGCACATTAGTTTGCTTACTATTCTTCCATGGAACGCCGGCTTGACTTGCACATTACATAAATATACTTCTGAATAGATGTTCTTAAGATATATAACAGGTTTAAATGTATAATAATTTTCTCCGCATAACAGATAAACTCAACAGATCATGTACAATATGAAGACGTCTGTATGGAATATAACTAACATGTAAAAATTGAATATATGTATATCATTTTACATAGCTTTCTTAACCGTTATTTACTACGGTTTAAGATTTCTGCGTAATATTGAACTTCTTATATAACAGGAATTTGTTGCTGATTCAAAGTATCATTTCACTTTCTGTATCATTGAATTGTTATTAAACAGAGTTTTAGAAGATCACAGAATCAATTTCTTTAAGATTGTGTACGTATTAAATTGAAACCAGAAAGATATTTTTAATATCTATTTACCCATTTACATTGTATGGTTTTTAAAAATGGGACAGTTATTTCTTGACCGAATTATTAAAATTTTATGTGGAACATAGTAATATCACAAAGATGATGAGGTACCATATGATTTGATTTATCCATAAAAACTACACATTGTTGGGATATTTTTATGGGGAAAATATATATAGTCAATAAACATTGAATGCGTTGTTGGGAATTTCTGTTGAAAGAAAGCAAATGAGAAAACCGTAGAATATTTTCCGAACAAAAAAGGGCGATGGCAATAGCTGTTGTACCGACAGAAATTGTCTTACTTATTAATATATGCATAGTTAGTGATCCTTCTATACAATATGAAGAATGTACATACATATTTCTGTTTTGAATTCCATTTCTGTTTTGAACCTCATAAGAATTTTAGTATATTTAGTTAACTATAGCAACATATTTGTTATGGTTTATACTGAACACGATTTTGAATTTTAATTTAAATGAAATATGACCAAGACGTAGCATATTTTGTATATATAAATATAAAGATTAGATTAAAGTATACAGCCTAAAAACCTAAATTTTTGTAATATTTCTAATGATAGAACATTAGCTAATCCCCAAAAACCTTTTCTTGCTTATTTGTTTCATTATCCTTAATTGTTCTTACTCAACTTTCTGAGAGCAATTTGTAGTTTTGAATTCTGACAGTAACACTGAATTAAGGATTATAAATGATGGAATTTTTTGAGTTTTAATAGCATAATCTATGTCATTCTATGAAATGGCGGATGCGCTGGATAAACTTTAACAAGTACATTTATAATGTGAATGAAAAGAAGCATTTTATCCAAGCTCAATTTATATATTTTTAATTAAACGTTGCTGATTTTAATTTGACCAACAAAAACAATTAACGGTATAGTAGTACATAGAGAGAAATATCTAACTATAGGTCCAGACTGTTTCTTTTATTGAATTTTATTTGAATATTTAACAAAAAGGGTTCTTAAATGGTTATTGACGGCATTAATTTATTGTTTGTGATTAAATAATCGACTATATACAAAGTTGGAAGTGCCGTATACCACGGTTTGGACAATTTTACGCAAAATTCTAAAAAAGATATCCCTGTGCACTGAAAATGCCGTTTGAACTAAAAGACAGATTTGGTTACTAGGTACGATTTTTCTTTACGAATAACGGCTGATATGGAAATGGAATCCGAATATTTATTCCGTTTTTTATAGACAGATGAGACACAACAACGCTTTTATCATTGGTCCGTGTTTCAACGAGACAATGCAGAATGGAAAAACCGTATCTGCGACTGTAAGTCGTGAACGATACTTGCAAATGTTGACATGTTATTCCACAGCTGTAAAATGAGCACCACGGAATTGAAAACATCATTTTTATTGCGGGACGGAACACCCTCGCACACTTTCCGACCAGTCAAAGAATTGTTAACCAACGCTTTTCAAGATCGTATCTTAAGCAAACATTTCGCAAAGTTATGGCCACTAAAACCATCGGGTTATTTAAAAAGTTTAGTGTTTAGAAGACGACCAAAAACGCTGCAAGAATTAAAAGAAATATTATGGAGGAAAATGGTGCAATTCAACCAGAAATGTCGCTAATCTTACAAGAACAAAATTAAGATGATATTGATCAATATCCGTAACTGGTTTTGGGCATACTAAATCTCATTCCATCAGTGATAAGATTTCGTTTATTTTTTGTTATTGACTTAATTTGTTGAAAAGTTATCATAACGTAAAATATATCCCTCACTTTATGATAAGTGCGTGTATCATGTAGCGGTCACTACTATCGAAGTCGTTGAGGGAAGTTCTTACTCAGAATCGGAAAGTTTTAATGTAACACGTCTGTACCCGGAGATTGGCTTGTATGATCATGGAGCATGAGGGATGATCTGTTGGCTCGTATGCACTGCAGGTAGGGAATGAGCGATATGCGAACTATATAGCGACGTTTGATGGATATGGACTACGAACGCAAAAATACTTACTACGGGTGTGGATGATACGCGAATTTTGATTCGTCGAACGGTAGGAGCTAAATCGACGTGTTCGTACCCATGCCATGTTCTTCAGAGGACCTCTTAGGAAATCAGCAACATAAAAATACCGTTTTATTTTTTCACATTTCCCTTTTGAAAATTATATTTATGCATGATGAAAGTGTATTGAATAACTTATTTTGTCGGTAAATCTAATTTCATCGCATTAACAGATTTTTAATTTCTATATACATTTTTTTCGAATGAAGTCACTGTTTCTTCGTACAGTAAAACAGTAAATAGATACAAACTCTGTCTACAACTGTTCTGAAGAATATGTGTGCGATCAACTAGGAAAAGTAGGAGAGTAGCAAAACCGTTTTAAACATTGTGTCGTTCGCATTGTTCTAGAATAAAGAAGTTCGCAAGCTGCTCTAGAATTAGGTTTCCTAATATGGGTGTATCTAACTGCTCGATCCCATAGTAGACTAGCGTCTTTCTATCTACTAAGCAAGCAGCAAGAAAGTATGTACGTAAGTTTCTTATGCACATCCACAATTACTATACATCTTTTGATTCCAGATACTTTACTGTAATAATACTGCTGAAGAAGTGTTATTCAGAATCCCACGACCAAATAATTGCCCTGTAAGCAACATTAATCTGTCTGTGCTAGAAAAAGTTACTTTGTAGGCATTTTGCGTTTTTCTTTGTTCATTCTAATAGCAGCCCATGCTTAGTATATTTATGCGTGGTGCTATTTAGGGCTGCTTGATGGCGTCACTTGCTAATAGTATTTCATTTCCTTTGATTCTAAAGTGCATTGATACCCATCTCAGCATAATGCTGTGATATTCTGCCAGTTATTCGATATCTTTAATTCTGCTCAAATATTTGAGTGGCAAACAGTAATTTATAACGTAGGCGAAAGCTATTGATAAATTTTGGGACACAAGCACATTTAAGATTAGAGAAAACTTGAGTAACACTTGTAAATAAGTTGTGACCGTACAGCAATCTGAAAGAAATCGATGTTGACGGTTGGCAAATAATTTGTTTTTATTAAAATAGTTTATTAACAGTTTCTCCGTCAATAATTGATATATCTTGCAAAATATCGTGACCACGTTTAAAGAGGACCTCTTTGTTTTATCTGGCACTACAACATTTCACATAACGTATAGTAGGAATTGATAACTGGTATTATTGTCAGTCATAATATTTCATTTAATAAATGTAAATTAACTGTGAGAAATTTATTTATAATATATCAAGTAGTACATCACAATGCCAGTTTTTTTTTGTATTTATAACTGCATAGTAAACAATAAACTAACACACCACACGACAATAACTAATTTACTCAACACAATAAACGAACAAATATTACCTATTCATTGTTGAAAATTAATTGCACGCAACATCAATAATCATCTTCCATGTAATAACCAGTAAAAAGTAGTAATGAAAACAAGATCTAAAATACGCTTCCAGTGACTATTATACGTCTATAGAAGAAAGTCATTGTAAATTAAATCTAATATTGATGGCATAGTGTAAGCCAGTAGCGGTAACTATAAGATATACGATTACTCTCACTTTTTACAAGATATGCATACGAAATATCATTAACGACAACACTTAATACATAGGTTGAAGTATGTAGCTATTAAGGAAATAGATTACGAATGTCTATAGATAGGATGTGCAGCAATAAAAATGGATTGAAGATTGAGTAAAAATAAAACACTTTCTACACAAATAAGTAGTGATATCGTAGAATAATTGGAAATTTAATAAAGTGATTTAGGAAAAACTTTAAGTTTCAATTAGATAGTAAAAGATTATTTTACTATTCCCATTATTTTTAAGGTTTGTAAATTACATTGTCCTGCTGTAGTCTAGTTTGTAAATGTATACCTTGCCCGTAAAGCCCATGTTCCGGGAAAAATCAGACAGACAGCAAAAGTAGAACAGCAAGCTTTTAAATAGTTAAGACATTATGGCTCTAATTCGGTTTAAAAAAAATGTATAATCCAAATTCCGCATATATGCAATGTATATATTATAAACGCACATTACAACAATTCAACAACTATATACAAGAAAATCTGCTTTAATTAATTATTACAATTACTATTACCACGTTTCTTGCACACTTTAAGTAAAGAAATTATAAACGCAGTCATAAACTGTTAGAACCTACGATTTGTTATCATCTAAGACATATTAAACAGAACACTAAAACTGTAATCTTTATAGCTTTAATCGACGTACATCAGCGTGAAAACTTCAATTCTTCTTAAAGTGAATTCGGCAAATGCGATAGTTGCATTATACATAGTAGGTAACTAATTTTACAAGTCAGCCGTATAATTTTCCAGCTGAATGACTTCACAAAGCGTGCGCAGGACTGTCTGAGATCGTGCGCTAGTAAAAGTTTACGGGCGATCAGAATAAATCATTTCAAACCGTTATGTAATTTGGTGAGTTGTAATTAGAGCTGCACGTGATCTTTATTGATGACAGTCGACAACGTAGATACATTAAATAGACGAGTATATATCTACTTAACCATAGTTTTCTTCACGCGCATCTTGCTAAAATACTTTCATTTTTTCAATTTTGAAAACTTAAATAATAGAAAAATGGCTTTTACTAGAAAAGTTTTTCTATACAGCACTTATTTCTGAAGTTGTTTTTTCCCATTATTTTATTTAGATTATTTAAATATTTTATTATTAAACTACTAATAGCAATTCCTAAATTTAAAGTTAAACATCTTGGGATAATTCTTGTTGTATATACTTAACATTTTCTAGAAAAAAAATAGAATTAACAAGAATTTTAATTTCAAAGTTTTTGGCATTTTTGTTGATTTCTATATATTTAATTAGTCAATAGGTTAAATAATACACACTGTGTAGCAATACACGATTCGATTCTCCAGAAAATACTACGTGCGTGGAAGAAGAGGTTTAGGTTTAGCAGGTAATAAATGTAATTAAAAAAGTCTTCTTGTAACCATATTCGTCTTCAAGTATAAATAGTCTAATATTCAAAGAATGATTGTTGGGCATCTAAGAATTGAATATCTCAGACTAGTCTGTCGACGCACAATCACCAGGAATTTGCGTTAATCTTGTAACACATTACTAAAAATATGTAGGTATATTGTCCGTCTAGAAAGTATACGGAATTGATTATTTTTCTTAATTTTAATATAAGTATTTCTTTTTTGTTAGATCTGAATACCACAGTGATGTAGGTATTGTATATACCTATTAAGGCTCTATTTTCACTCCTGGCGACTACACCCTAAACTAACGTCGGGGGTGTGTGTGTGTTTACCAGTATATTTACAAATAAATTGGATAACAGAGGGAACTAATAGTATCAGTTGTCGATCATACTACGCGATGAAAGAAGACGGCAATATACAAAATGAGATAGCACGGTCGTGACATAATGACAAATGTTGAGAAAGGGGTGCGAAGGGGTATACCTATAGCAAGCGGTATAAACAGGTAGAAAGTAAAATTCGAATTTACAGTAATTGCTGCATTCATATTTACAACGTATCTACTCTGCGCTCAATACGTTTGAAGGTATTTTGGCTTATAGGACTTTTCGGTTTGTTTTATTTAATTTTTTGTATATAATATAGTGCGGCGTAAATATTAATAAAAAGATACAGACTGATAATTTGTGTGAGATACTTTAATCTTGGAAACATATTATTTTTCTATGGTATTTTCAAAACTATATTTAATAAAAGTATAGCAATAATTTTTTTTTGTGCGTATATCGAACAAAAGAAACTTTCTCAGTGCTGGTATTCCGTCACAATTTCACCGGCTTTCGTAAGATGTTATCAATACCAAAACAAATTTTCAGGGAAATTGTCCAATATAATAACAGCATTTCTCTTAATTTTTCATTTCCAATTGAATTATTTACAGACATATTATCATTGCTAAAGTGAAAAATTACTTGCATTTTTCTAGGCGTAACAATAGTATACATACTGAGCCAATAAGTTTGAGGACAAGTTGAATTTCCCGCCTTGTATTTTGTATAGGTTGGTCAAACTGGTTGTAATGATATTAAAAAAATACTTCCTTCTATTTTACAGCATTTTCATAGTTGGCTCGTGTTCGTAGGCGTTTGGCGTTATTATAATTTTCTATCTTAGTCGTTCTGTTATCTTATTCGTGTTTTTGTTACATTTTATTAAAACGATTACAAGTGTTGCTTGAATATTTTAAGAATAAGCTTTTTCAGAATCGGTTACATTCCTACTTAAGCCTCTTTTACACGACGTTAAATTTACGCAAAAATTAACGAGAACATTTATGAATAAATTTACAAACCAATTTATGATTTTCTGTTTGCAACTTATCTCCAACAATTCCTACAATTCCTACAATCCTACAATTTACTGATGCATTAAGACAGGTTCTAAATAATTTTCGAAAAAATTTAGTAGTAATTTTCTTTACATAATTTTCTGTTTGATACGTGCCAAATCATTTATTCCTAAATTTTCTCGTAGATTTTTGCGTAAATTTAACGTCGTGTCAAACAGGGTTTAGTTTAGAACAGTTGCGAGAGGCTATCTATTATTAGGGAAATAAGAAATATCGGTGTTAATACCCTGGTAGCATTATTTGACAACATGAAAAGGCGTGTAAATTTGTGTTTATGAAGTGATGGTAGTCATTTTAAACATTTCCTATATTTATAATAATAACATCATGTTTCTTGTATTATAGTTTAAAGAAAAGATTATTTTGTTTAAGTAAGAATAAAGAAATATCTTATTAAATGCACCCACTTCGAAATGTTTATAGAATCACCTATGAGTAAACCACAGGTTGGTCGATTTTAAGGAATAAAAGTTGGTGGGAATTTTCAATTTGTCTTCATTCTTTTGGACTCATTCTGTACAAGAGAAAATCTACAAACTCTATATGCATGTGTATGTATATTCAATCGTGGCAATTTTCGTGTGCGTAAGATTACAAATCATTAGGTTGGCAATGCCCAGACACCGCGGCGATAATGTGTCCCTCTTTTAGCAAGTTGCCAAACCATTTGGAAAGTCCTCACGTGCTCCTCATCTACAGTTAGCTGTTTCACTAATGAATTCGTTTCTTGCAATAATCTTTTTTATTTAGCATACAATTGTTTTTATTAATGTATGCCGTGTTTATTCCCGTTCATATGTAGTGGACGAAAAAGTTTATAACTCTTGAAATACATTACTTTAAAAA